>NW_026507810.1:0-15608 GCF_026875155.1 Cherax quadricarinatus
TTTAATTCAAAATTGTTGATTGCATGCTTGTCCAATCACTATTTTCAATTAAATGTCTAATTTTCTTTGTAGTTTGCTCTTGAGTTCATTACAAATTCTTCTGAGTTTATTATAGCAATGATCCAACATACTGTGTTTCCATTCTGATGGAATGGCCTGATTAAAAGAGTATTTTTTGTTTCTCAATATTTTGAATGCTTCCTTCTCCTGTATTTTAGTTATTTCAATATGTTTCTGAAGAATAATTCTCATAAAATCATCAAAAGGACGATCTCTCATGTCAAGGAGTCTATTGGGTAAAAGAGACTTGGGCAGAACTTGTTCATTTAAACAATTTTTTAAAAAATTAAGTCGAATTTTTAACTTGTGGGACTTGATCAGTGCAGAAGAAAACTGTGAAACAAAAGATATATGATTAGGAAAGCTTATCGAGAACATTCTGAAGAGTCGTGTGGTATCCATTAATGCAATAAGATCACAGTAAACAGGTGATTTCAAAATATGCAAAACAACCACTCCATGGTCGACAGGAATATAATTGAATCTTGTTTCATAAAAAGCAGTTTTGACAATAATATTTTATAATAGAATTTGGGTAGAATTTAATAATACACTGGACAAATAAATAGCTTGGGGGTGAGTTTTGCAAAGGACCTGTCCAAGTTGGCTCGCCGCGCGTCACGTGTTTAACCGTTGTGGGATCTGATAGTGAGGTGCTGGCCGGACCCCTTATATAGCTTCCTTGGATGCTTTACTTTCATAGTTCCTTGATAATGTGAGTAGTCACGAAAGCGCTTGGAATTTCTCTATTCTTTTAGAGTGGTTGTTTTGCATATTTTGAAATCACCTGTTTACTGTGATCTTATTGCATATATATATATATATTATATATATAATAATATATTATATATATTATATATATTATTTATATATATATATTTATATATTATATATATATATATATATATATATACATAATATTTCATTTCACAATACCTTTTATGAGAGGAAATAAAACAAGAGGAGCAAAATTGAAAATAAGAGGAAAGTCAATTAGGTTGTGTCGTGAGGCATTGATAGTAGGTCTTGTAGAATGCGTAGTGAGGCAGTGATAGTAGGTCTTGTAGAATGCGTAGTGAGGCAGTGACAGTAGGTAGTGGTTGTGTCTAGTGGGCAGTGACAGTAGGTCTTGTAGGTTGTGTACTGAGGCAGTGACAGTAGGTCTTGTAGGTTGTGTACTGGGGCAGTGACAGTAGGTCTTGTAGGTTGTGTACTGGGGCAGTGACAGTAGGTCTTGTAGGTTGTGTACTGAGGCAAGTGATAGTAGTCTTGTAGGTTGTGTAGCTGAAGCAGTGATAGTGATCTGATGGTTGTGTACTGAGGCAGTGATGGTAGACTGTTTGAAGTGTAATTTTATGTGGCTGTACGTGGCAGTGACTGTAGACAGTGATAGTGCAGGTTGTGTTCTGTGGCAGTGATATACACCTAAGTAGATTACATGAAATTTAACCCTTAACGAAACTTCAGAAAAAATTAGGTACCTATGTGACAGTCTTTCTACACCTACTGCCCCTTTTTGCCTTGCAGTAAATAGAAACCTGTGTGTTAGTCTCCTTTCACCTGCTTCCCCTGTTCACTTAGCAGTAAATATGTTCCTGGGTATTAGTCGACTGTTCTAGGTGGCACCTACCTATCAAAATTAAGCTTTGAGCGTGAGCGATGGCATGATAACATCCCTTACACCTCATATATCAAGCTATCTAATAATAGTTTCATGGCCAGGAATAGGATATATTAGTTACAGTTTACGTTATGTGAATTAGCAACGTAGCCCATGAGTGTTATTGTTTCCCACCCAAGTTCGCACTGACATACAAACGGTATATAATGATCTCGAAATATTGACATAAAGAAAGAGACATGTGTAACCTTTCCCCTAAGTACCTTTAACTGTAAGAGCTGTACCGCCTACTAGTAGCTGATCAACGCAAACAAAATGAATATGAACTAACGAGTGAAATACGAGAGGTAATATGATGTGTGGTTCAGTCCCCTCACCCTTGTGTAAGAAAGGGCTCTCAGTTTCTCAGCTTTGATAAATCTGAAGCGAGTAGCTTGAAGAGGCTAGGGGACTGAAATGACCTCAAATTACCTCTCTCTACTCATTTTACAATGTTTTTATTCCTTGAATTGGACTGAAAAAACCACATGTTGGGGAAACGAATCGTTACTATTACTGATGAGGTCATTAGTATTCAAGGTGATTAAAAACAAATCAATTTTATATATTTCTTGTTAAGTTTTTCATCCTGTCTTTTCCTCCCTGTGAGTCCCCTTTAAGTCGTTTAACTCCACTAAACAAACTTCGTTGCAGTAAACACATAATTGGCCACTAACGAGCAGTTATTAGAGTAGTGTAAACAACATGCGGTTTGTTGAGGTTGTTTCCGGACAGGGTAGCGGAGGAACCACCCTCAACAAAAAATTTAATGTAGAAATAAGTAACTTGATGATTCAAGAGTTTAATCTATCAGGAGATTTATTGTTCCTGGAGTTTAGCCTGGGGAGTGGTTTCGGGGTCAACGCCCCCTCGTCCCGGTCTGAGACAGCCTTATGGGATCAGGGTCTGATCACCTCAGGCTGTTACTGCTGGCCGCGCCGCAAGCAGACTTCCGTAACCACAGCCCGGTTGGTCAGGTACTGACATTATGTGCTTGGCCAGTGCCTTAGGGGGGGGGAGATGGCTTTTGAAGACAGTGCAGGGGTCTTAATTGGTAATCCCCCTTATGTGATGCCTAGGAGGCAATTGGAACTGTCTTGGGACCCGGACCCTTTATTTTATTGTCGTCTCAGTGTACTCGTGGCGGCCCTGCTTTCATATCGGGGAAATGTGCAGGTCTCTGCCGGTCTTTTGCATTTCACATGGAATCGATTTATGTGTCTCGTGTCAAGTGTTATTTAATAACCACTCCCTCCAGGACCTTCCAGGTGAAGTATTATCGAGTATCTCTCTTGCCTCAAGGACCTTTCACCGTTCCCATAGTTTTATGATGCCTTAATCGCACTTACATGTGCCGTGTAAAGTTATTTTAGCTGACACTCATCCAGGTGCTGCAAATGTCCGCCAGACATGAAGGGGGCCGTTAGATAGTCACATTATCCCCACCTAGATAGCAAAGCGATTTAAAGAGAATCATACATGAGTGGCCCATTGTCGTCCCTAGTTTTGAAGTTCTCAATATCCGGATCCTATCATTTTCCTAGTCAGCTGAAGGTAGACATACATTGAAGTTGTCTTGTAAAGCGAGAGTCCTCTGCATGTATCACTCCCATGTCCTTCACATTACTTGTGTCCGCTCTATTGTATGGTATTATTAAATAATTGGTAAAGTACAAAAGACAATGTTTTGAATTTCTTCAAGTTTTCCAAATCTGATGAAGTTTGAAAGTATACTCCTCGTTTGAAGCTCATATCTAGATGTTGAGTGTAGGTACCCATTTCGATAGATTTGATAGATGTCTGCTATGGAGTCTCGCGGTGTCTCGATGTAGGACACTGTCATGGTTTGATCCCGGGGATGTCATCCGCAAAGGTAGCACATGAACTTATGGCTTAACATCTCTGACTATTCAGATAAAAGAGTGAATGAGGAAAAATGAATGTATGGAGCACTAGTAATGTGCCATGTGGGAACAACGCTTTTACCAAAGACTACTGGGTACTTATACTACAATTTACTTGGAGTAACACTTGTAGTGTTCTATTTGATCAGGAAGTTGTATAAGCATCGCCTCTATCAACCTGATAACTTTTCCATTATCCTTTATCCCGCCATTGTTTGTGTGCTATTACAAGCACCAAATGGGACACCCATGTCGAAAGCGTTGGCAAAGTCTGTGTGCATACAACATCTGTATTTAAAATATTTCATGACTCTGCTTAAAGACTATTAATTTTAAATGAGTTCTCCTAATTAACCAGATTTTGAAGACTATTACCAATTCGACACGATAAATATATCTATATATATATATAATAAATAAAGTAAATAATAATGATAAATAGTATAAAATATATATATAAATATATAGAATAATAATAGGAATGTAGGGTTGTGTAGACAGCAACCACCCAGGGAAGTACTACTCTATCCGTCCAGACAGATGAACCAGTTGAAAACAAAAAACCCTGGTAAACTGTTTGTGCAGAATTGTAAGTGATTGCTGGTGATTCTGTTTTCAGTCTCATAAAACACGCTAGATACATTGATAACTTGCTACTACTGCTACTCCTACTTTACACTTTGGTCCACTTCACAGACACGACGCATCATGCATATATATATATATCTAGCGCGTACATCTAGGTATTTCTGCCTTTTTCAAATAGCTTCTGTTCTATTTTATTTCTTCTATTGTCCATGGTGAAGTGGAAAGAAACTTTCCTCCGTAAGCCATGCGGTTCGTATGAGGCGACTAAAATTTCCGGGAGCAATGGCTATTAACCCCTTCTCCTTTATACAATAACTAAAAAAGTGAGAAGAAGAAAAACTTTATAAAAACTGGGTTGATTAAAAATGTGCGTGGATTATAGTTCGGATACAAGAAACTATGATTGCTGATGTTAAGACATGAAAAGAAGTTGGATGTCCTGGCCCTAAGCTGTAAACAAAGCTGCAGGGGTAGGAGAGTTTCAGTGGGGGTGAAATAAATGGGATTAAATCAGGATTACTGAGAGTGTAATAGCAAAGTGAAGGTGGTAGCAGTAATGTTAAAATTATCAGTTTATGGTGTAAGGAGAAAAGAGACTAAGAGATGACACATATGTTGTAAAACTTCAAGCAATATGTGGAAAGTAAAGGTTGGATATCGAGAAGTGGGTCATAATAAAGCTGGTATGCACCTGGATGAGAGAGGAAAATGCAAGGTAAGAGTAATTTTGTTAGATGTTAATATATGAATGTATAGGATCCTTTGAACCGAAGTTAGGTAAGAGTAAATGTGGTATGGTACTTGAATGCTAAAGTAGGAGAAACTTTAGCGAGGTGAGGATAGGTAAGTTGGGGGTTCCAGGTAGTAAATGATATGGGAAGCCCTTAGGATTGGGAACTTGTATAAAAAGGTGTTTAGTTATAGGTAATACATATTGATAAATAAAAAGAGTATAAATAGAGTATACACGATATGGGAATGTAGGTGGAAATGACAGTAGTTTGGTTGATAATGTAATGGTAGAGAAAAGACTGTTGAGTTAGACTTCAGTATGTACATGTTATAGAGGGGCCACAGATATATCAGATCACTTTCTAGTTTGTAGCTACACTGAGAGTAAAAGGTAGATGGGATTACAAGGATAATAGAATCATCAGTGAAGAGAGAGGTGAATGGTTAATAAACTAAAAGCGGAGGCAGTTAGGGTAAGAATATAAACAGCAATTGGAGATAAGTTGGGCTTAAGGGGGGGGATAGAGCATAGGCCAATTGAGGGTCGAAGAGGTATGGGGTAGGTTTTAAAAAATGTAGTGTTAGAGTGTTCAGCAAAGTTTGTGGATACAGGAAGTGGGTGGCTCCCCCCCAGGAGGGACAGAGGAGCGATTGGTGGAATGATGATGGTAAAGAGAGTAGTAAAGGGGAGAAAAATTTAGCATATGAAGAAGTTTGTACAAAGTAGAAGTGATGCAAGGAGGGAAGAGTATATGGAGAAAAGAGAGAGAGTTAAGAGAGTGTGGATGCAATGTAAAAAGAGAGCTAAATGAGAGAGCTGGTGAGGTGCGGGAGAGACGGTACAACAAAATATGTTGAAAATAAGAAAAAGTTTGGGAAGTGAGATTAACAAGTTAAGCAACCTAGAGAACAAATGGATTGTGGTCAGTTAAAAATAGGAGAGGAGAGTTATTAAATGGAGAGTTAGGGTATTGGGAAGATGGAGGGAATATTTTAGAGGGATTGTTAAATGTTGAGGAAGATAGTGAAGCTTGGTGATTTCGTGTATATGGCAAGGAAGGAATAACATCTGTAGTGAGTGAGGAAGAGCAAGTTGCGAGTGTGGGGGGCAGTTCGCGAGCGAGGGCATAGGTAAAAATGAAAGGGGTAAGGCAGCCGGGACTGATGGGAAAAAAGATATAAATGTTAAAGATGGCAGGTGGGATATAGTTTTGGAGTGGTTGGTGCAATTATTTAATAAATGAATTGAAGAGGGTAAGGTACGGCAATGATTGTAGAGAAGCAAGCATCGTTCCTTTTATAAAGGCAAAGGGAATAGAAATGAGAGTGCAAAATTAAGAAGGGGGATAAGTCTGTGAGTAGTAACCTGGTAAAGTTAGTTGGTAAGAGTTATAATTGAAGGAGAATAAAGTAAAGACGGGAATATGATATCCAGATGAACAAGGAGCTTTAGGAAAGGTAGGGGGTGTGTGGACCAGTGTGTTTACATGAAACATATAAGTGAACAGAAATTAGGATAAGAGCCGTAAAGAGGTTCATTGTGGGATTTATGGATATTGGAAAAGCAATGAACAGGGTTGATAGGGGGTTGCAATGTGGCAGATAGTTGCAAGTGATACTCATTGGAGTATAGTGTAGGTTACTGGAAAGCAGTGAAGAGTTTTTACGATTAAATTGAGGACTCAAGTTTAGAGTATGTATGAAAGAGGAAATTTTTTCCGAGAAAAGTATGGGGTGCCTTAGACAAGGATGTGAGATTTCACCGTGGTTGATTAATATATTTATAGATGGGTGTTGTATAGAGAAGTAAAATGCGAGTCTTGACAAGAGGCTTGGAGTTACAAGATAAAGAATGCCATACATCAAAGTGTGGAGTTAGTATCACAGCAGCTCTTTGCTGATGACACTGTGCTCGTTGGGAATTCCTGAAGGAGAAGTTGCCGAGATTGGTGGGATGAATGTGGTAGGGTGATATGCGAAAAGAATAAAATTAAAGGGTGTGAATACAGGAAAGAGTAAGGTGTGTAGAGGATAACAAAAAGATTAAGGTGATGAAAATATGAGATATCAGATTTGAGAGAGAGAAGTGGAGGAGGTGAGCTATATCGAGATATTTTGGAGTGACGTGTCAGCGGATGGGACTAGAAAGATGATGAGAATCATAGAAAAATTGGATGAGGTGTGGAAAAAGAGTGAGTGGTGCACTTAGGAGTCGCTTGTGAGGACAAAGAACTCTTGTCCTCACTGGAGAAAAGAGGGGAATGTAGAGAGTATAGTTTTTAGCAACGCTGCTAGGTGGGTGTGAGTGAGGGAGCGTGGGTGACATGAATGTTTGCAGCGAGGAGAGATGGCTTAGGCAGTGAGATGTCATGTCTTACGGGCAAATGTGGGGTGTGAATATAAATGCAGAGAATTCGTATTTGGAAGTTTAGAGGAGAGGTGTCGGGTAACCAAAACTGTTTTCCAGAGGTGCTGAGGAGATGGTTGTTGAGGTGGTTCGGACATGTAGACAGAGAATGAGACGAAACAGATTTTACTTCAAGAGGTGTATCAGATACTGTAGTGTGGAAGGAAGTGCGGGGAAGGTCGGCCTAAGGAAGGGTTGGAGGGAGGGGGTAAAGGAGGTTATGTGTGCGAGGGCTGTGGACATCCAGCAGGCAACGTGAGCGTGTTGATAGAGTGAATGGTGACAAAATGGTTTAATACTACGTGCTGTGGAGTGATGAGCAAAGTAACATTTAGGAAGGGATTGCAGGGAAACTCGGCAGGCCGTACTTGCGTCCTGGAGAGCTGGGAAGTACAGTGCCTGCACTCTTAAGGAGGGTTTTATGTTGTTCAGTTTAAAAACTGTAGTGTAAAGTGCGACACGCCTTCTGGCAAGACAGTGGATTGAGTTGAATGATGGTGAAAGTTTTTCTTTTTCGGCACCCAGACTTGGTTGGGAATCGAGCCAGTGTATAATCGGAATATATAATAAATAATATATATATGGAATATAGTAAAGTAATATATTAAATGATAGTAATATAAATAAATAAAGTATATATATAATGTATCGACGTCGAGTCATCCATCATAATATAAATGACGAGAAAAACACACGGCCGCGCGTGAGTATGTAATGCTCATATGGACTACACCTTTCACGAAGACACATGTACTATATGTATATAACATCAAACCTCCATAGGATTTACTACCAGTAAAACCGCGTTAGTCAAGTTGAGTACTCATAATTCTACGACGTGAAGATACTTGAAGCGAAATAACCCGCGATCTTAGGATTGAACGAAGATCAAGAGTGAAACAAGATCGCAAAATACAATCTACTCGCATAGATAACAAACTTATTTTATTAATAAGAAGATGGTGTAAGTGGAGGGAGTAAGAAAGAAAGTTTGATTGTATGATATGAGAGTGATTCAGCCATAAAATGGCAGAAATAGTCTTGTGAATGGAAATAAACAATGTAGCAAGATAGAGTAGGTAGTTGATGGAGGCGACTACAATGCAGGAATTCAAAGAAAATATTGATAACACAAATGAGAAGTAGTGCCCACGCCATTAGCCCACTTCAAGCATACTAACGCATAATTAAATTATTCGTGGATCATACTGATTGCCTAATTTATCATAAATAAATGAATGTTTAACCAGGCAAACGACATATTAGATTAATATAATAATAAAAGAATAATTTAATAATAATATAATATAATAATAATATAATAATAAAAATAAAAATAATAATAATAATAATAATAAAATAATAATAATAAGTTAATGAATAATAATGACACTGCTATTTCTAAGCATTTTACTGATGACAACAAGCAAATGATACTCACGAGCAAATACCAGCAGCAACTGTGGACAGCTACAGTGCTGCTGATTTACATAATTCATAACAGCAACCAAAACTGCAATAACTCCTGTAGCAACAACTGCGTTCCAGCAGCGAACAATCAGCAAAACAAGAGAGCAACAACTTTTCACGATGCCGGGGGGGGTGGGGGGGTTGGTGAGGTACGCAGGAAGCAGTCAGATATTTCTACACAGAGTTTACCAAGGCGCAATATTTTCACACAACTAAAAACATTTTCTGGTTGTTGACCTCAGATGTAAAGTTATGTTAGTTGATAGGAAGGTGCCTAGGACTGGAGATCTTCAGAGTAAATAGGCGAGAGAGGCTAGATAAATTGTTTTTAATGCTCCTCCATTCTGATATTTTAAAGAAAGAAGTTAATGACAATGTAAAAAGAGAGGTATTGTACTGACCACATTTCGCCCACACAGTGGCTTTATCAAGTCCATAAACAGATCTACCTGGTTAAAGAGTACAATGAGTATATCTAGTGTGGGAAGTCAGGTGAGAATGTTGTAATGGGTTGTTATTTAAGACGGACCTGTGAGTATATTTTACATTATTGTAAACGTTAATGACGGGTAACTTAAAGTATTGTAGAAATTGTAGAAAAAATGTCAGCACTATCAATATTTATACATGACCCCTCCAAGCAGTCACAAACAATATAATCAAGAGCGTCTCTATGTACACGAACAACAGAACAAACAACAGTTTGCTCATGGGGTATATCCGTGGTTTCTAAGGTGAAAACTCTTAGGTCACGCCCATGAAGATAGGTTCCAAGACGGTGGTGAGGGCTCTTGTTATAGGGAATTGGATCTGTGCTCCATTATCCCCCTGACTTAAGTCCTGAATTGCCGTTCCATCCCCTCCACCACCCCTCCCCAGGCGCTCATAATCCTTACGGGTTTTAGGCGGGGCAGTTCGTCGGGGAGAATTTGTTGGCCACAAGAGTTTGCAACATATCAATATTTCTTAGATTTCATTACAAGTAATAAATAAACATAATTCTAGCATGTACAAAATTTATTTTTATTAGACATGTGTAGTTTCATTATGTAAGCTACAAAAATCTTTTTTAGTAAATAACTATGACTATACAAATAAAAAATATAAGGTCTTTTGAGTCATGAAATCGTATAACGACGAATGACAAGCAAACCTCGAAACAGGTTGATTTTCAACCCGTGGGCTAGTGAAACCTTAAACTCCAGGTTTGTGACTAAAGCCGACTCGGATTTCTTTGAGTAATGAAGAGTGAATCGTATTTTTCTTAATAACACACAGTAAATACGTTTTATACACATAAATTCCGAGCTTCCAAAAACCTTAAAAAATTAACCCAATTTAAGTGGCCTCAGAGGCAGACTCGTTACGTTTCAGATTCCGTGAAATATTTCTTGTATTTTTTACCAAATTCTCTTTCCTTAACAGCTAACATTGTTCATCAACTTAGAACTTATAAATAAACTATCAGGAGTAAAAGCAACGTTTTTTGCCAAGACAGGACATCAAAGGGACAATGAAAGTTTGGCAAAGCATCATCTATGCAATAAAGAGAATAATCCAACCCACATAGCCAGGTTTTTCCCTAATACAACTCTGGCCACACACTAGGTTCCTGGACTATTTTTTTTAAAAAAAATCACAACTAAGAGTCCTTTCCTTGTAGGCAAGACAGACCACACTTACCGAAATTCACCACAGTACATAACACCATAGAATCTATCAAAATAACTGCCAAATTATCATCTCACACACAATTACTAAAGCCACTCGCCCTTAAGGCTGATGTTCAAACTAGCTGACCCACTTGAAAAAAGCTGTGATTCTCCTCCCACCAACAGCGCCTCGCGAAACAAGGCACAACCACCTCAGGTTGTTGCTGGGTGCCGTCTGCCCGAGGTGGATAAATGCTCGTGCCCAAAAAAAATCCCCCCCTTTGCTAAAACCAACCAAAACGACTGGGGGGAGAACAGTAGGAAAGAAATGCTCGGGTCGAACAATCTCCCGAAACCATGTATCTTTATGACAATTATGTTGAAAGTATTCTTAAAATCTAGTTATACCTTACAGGCGCTATCGTTCTGTAGTCCCCTGACTGAAGCACATGCACATGACGATTCTTCTATTTCTCCCTAAAAGATTTCCGAAGGAGCCACACTGAAGAACAAACACACCACAATACACACACTGACTGTAACAATACACACAAATAACCCTCACAATGGAGAAAGAAAAACATTTGGACGACGTTTTCGGTCCTACATTGACAATGGGATTTGTGAAGTGTGTATTTCAATTCGACCGAAACGTCGTCACAGCCTGTTTCCTTTCTCAAATGTGCCGGTTATTTGTGTTGGAAACCAAATAAGTTTGGTCGAAGCAAGCATGTAGCTTCTTGAAGCAGGATGTTTCTGACTTGCCACTTCTATCTCTCAGCTCTCTCTATCGGAGAGGCTGTGACCCAACGGCATAGCTGGTCACTGAAAGATAACTAAGAGAGAGAGTGGAATCAAATCCTACATCAACCGAACCACCTCTTTAGATAAAACATAAACAGAAAATCCCATATGGAGAAAAAATAAAAACAACGGACAAAAAAATCTAATACTTCAACTTTCAAAATAACTCTGTTCACAAAAGAACTCTTTCTGTTTATCTGCTGAAGCCAAATTTTCCGATTGAACAAAAATCACATTTCCTCTCTTCTCTGAGTGGTGTATTTTTCTCTGTTATTTGGGGTTTCTATTGAACAATGATACAGTCGTTTTTGACACGTCACATAAAGATCAAGGTTTATATATCGAACTGCAGCTTCACTTTTTTTGTCGAGATGAGAAATACTGATAATGTTACACAATGAGAAGATGGAGTGAAACTACAAGAGCGTTATCTCCAACTTGATAAGGTCCGAGAACAGAGCAAAAGCAAACCTCGTGGTAGTTTTGTCTCCAAGTATTTGGGTTAGTTAAAATTGTTTTAGCCCCCTGGCGTGGTATTGACTTTTTCAGACACTGATCTACACATACATGTGTGTGTGTACACTCAACCTAATTGTATTCAAGTAGTTGTGGTTGCAGGGTCGACTCATAGCTCCTGTGCCCCGCCTCTTCACTGGTTGGGCCTACATGGGTCACTCTCGCAACCATGGGCTTTATCATAAGGGGCCTCTTCTTAAAGCAATGAATGGATCCTGCCCTCCACACATCGCTTCAAACATCTCAACTTCCTGACTATCGTAACTGAAGAAAATACTTCCAAATATCCCTGTGATTCATCTGAGGCTTCATTTTCCAACTGTGTCCCCTGTTGCTTGATTCCCATCCCTTGAATATTTTCTGTCCACCCTTGTCAATTCCTCTCAGTATTATATCCTCTATTATCTCCCTCCCTATCTCGTCCTGTCCATCCAGTGTCGTCAGGTCTATTTCCTTTAACCTCTCTCTAGTACATTACCCCTTAGCAATGGGACTATGTCTTGTTTCAAACCTAGCATTTTTCTCTAGTTTTTCTTTACGGGTGCTTGGCTATGTGTGGTTACCAAACTGGTGTCCGCATACTCAATATGGGCCTAACGTACACAGTGTACTCATACTCGCTAGACAGAATTCCTTGATAAGATGTCGGAATGCTGTTACTAGGTTATGCTAGGGCGCTTCAGTAAGCGCAGCAGTTATTTGGTTGATGTGCGCCTCAGGATAAGGTGTCCCCCCCCTCCCCCCTGTGTTATACTTACCCCCAAAATCTTTTCCTTGAATGAGGTTGGTAGTCTCAGGCCCCTAACTGTACTTCCGCTGTCCTGCTGTTCTTCTGTTCCCTCCCCAATCTTACATGACTTAGCACTTGTGGGGTTTGAACTCCAGGAAGCCAATTGCTGGACCATGGCCTGCAGCCTTTCCAATTCCCATTGTAGTTCTGCCTGGGTCCCTCGTCCGATTTAAATTCTCATCATTCACATCGTCTGCAAACAGGGACACTTCTGTGGAGTCTATTCTTCCGGTCACGTTCACGAAATACTGTCCAGAAACAGCATCTGGTCCTAGACTGACCCCGTGTGGAACCCCACTCGTCACAGGCGCCCCAACTCTGACCCCTCGCCACGTTATCACGACTCGCTTGCTTTGCTTTCCTGACAGTATTGCTCTGACTCAATGTAGTGCCTTCCCCTTATAACCCTGCCTTGTCCTCCATTTTTGCACTAATCACATGTGTGGAACTCTGTGTTGTGTGTGTGTGTGTTGTGTGTGGGTGGTGTGTGGTGTTGTGTTGTTTGTGAGTGTCTGCGTGTGTGTGTGTGTGTTGTGTGTGAGTGTGTGAGTGTGTTGTGTCCAGGTGAAAGTGGAACATGAATTCTTTCTCTCACAATCCATGCATGCGTAAGATGTGGACTGTAAAAACTGCCAGAAGAGCAAGGGGCTAGTAACCCCTTACTACTGTATATATTACTAAACCTCGGTGGGATATAATTATATATATATATATATATATGAAAGAAAAGCGGGGCGGGGGGGGGGGGAAGAACTTAAAGATCGAGCGAGCGAGCGTATATAATAAATATAAATAATATATATATATATATTATATATATATGATTTATATATATATATAGTATATATATAGAGGATAGTAGAGAGTCGTTTAGTATAGGAATATATATATAATATATATATTATATATATATATTATATATATAAATATATATTATATATAACTATATATATATATAAATAGTATAAAAAACCAGCGAATTCTAGGTTTCTCACATTATCAAGAACTGGGACAAGTAAATAATCAACAGGATGTCATATAAGGCGCGCCGCGTGCGCGCATTACACCTCACAGTTACCTTACACACCAAAGCAAAAATAATTAATAACTGTCTAATGGAAAGCAAAAAATCATCTTTAATATCTGGCCCAAACTATATTAATTATAAATGATACACAGCCAATTTGTTTAACGGCAATATTCATATTATATTCAAGTATTATTTTTTCATAAGTAAAACTTGTTTCTATTATATTCCTCTTCAGCCATAATTTGCTAAAAATAACATTATGAATGAACCATTTAGAAAATCAATTGAATTGATAAAATCACGGGTCTCAGGGAATAAACACTTTGATGTTACTATCCTACCTCCTCCCTGACAATTGTCATTAACACTAGTACCCCAAGAGGCTAAAAGTCACTCTACCCTGACTTCACTAGGCTATCCTAAGAAACTCCCCCCCCATATAAGACACTAAGTTGTAGTCATATAAGATTTGTGATACTGTACTCGTATACAGGGCCTCAAAGCAGACTTACTAATACTATGGTACACTCAATATACTGCACCACTGCAGGTGGACCGCAATCTCCGACGGACGAAACATGTGAAAAAGTTATAATCTACCCTCAAAATGAAACTAATCTTTGAGCGCTAACATGAGCATGGTCTTCCCTACATCCACCTAAAAGAATTTTTAAACATCCCAGTATTCTCTGTGTACTGTGATCCAGTCAGAAGGATTCTTGACAGGCAAAATGTGATGAAAAGGTGTGGAGAACAGTGGTCTAACATCACCAAATCCTTTTCGAGGACCCAGGGTTTTTTACTTAAAATTGTGCACAATTGACTCTAACAAATAAGTGTCGAGTTTGTACTTTCCCCTCGTTTGAATTATATAAGGCATTTCTATCATGTTTCATGAAACAGGTTTTATTTACATTCATTAACATATGGAACTATTGAGTAAAAATGACCTGAGCTGCTGCCCACTCTGGTAGATGATTGCAATTAAAAACAATATTAAAGATTGAATTTTGACTCCTGACCATCCTTACCGAGTACTGATGTTGAACTAATCTGATTTTAAGTGGTTTATCGGTCTGTCCGACGTACGAAAGAGAGCATAGTGTGCATGGGACCTTGTTGACACCAACAACGTTGGATTGTGCATGCTTAAGAAACTTTTGCTTCACTGTCCCAATGTTCTTGAAGACAATATTTATAGTGGGCTTTTTAATTCATTATGCAGGCTGGCCATATTCTCATTATTAGGCAAAAGCAGTAAATTATTCCTAGAATTTATTTCCCTAGGTTCAGTCCTGTAGAAAATCTTCTTGGCTGCTAATAATGCCTTCTCAGCAAAATCCCTGGGGAAAACTCAGTTTAGTGATATGCTGATATTTATTTCATCATCCAAATATTCCAGGCTACAAATTCGTAAAGCTCTCAATAAACATTGTTAGGAAAAACACTCATTTTAAAAAAACTATAATCATAACTGGAATAATAGTGAATGTATGACGACACATGACTGAGTTCCTGTACACTGTAAATTAAAATTTCTTGTCAATACTTTGGATTAGAACATATAGGAAAGATAATCTGATATCTACTTCATGCTCTGTTGTAAACTTAATCGAGGGTACTAAATCATTGAGTCTGGTCGGAACTCATCAAAACCGTAATCTCTAGGCCACAGACACTTGACTTCACTAACCAGGATATCTTTAAGGATTCTAGTCTCATAGAATTTCATACATAAGTTGTTGAGCGAATGCACTAAGCGGATTTTCCAAGGTCATGCCCTTTTTTTTGAAACATAGTATTTACCTTCAAATATGAACTTGCAGTCCCTCACACAAAGTATAGGTTAAACAATTATGTTAGTGTGGTAGGACATGGACGGGAGGTAGGGGTCGGTGGTAGTTCTCTGTGACGGGTTACCACTGATGCCTTCTGCCTTGTCTCAGAAATCTCCCTTCTATCTGTACCTCTTCACCATGCAAAGCTCCTAAGACC
>NW_026507811.1:0-24035 GCF_026875155.1 Cherax quadricarinatus
ATTATTAAACCCCCCTTAAAACCAAGTTAACTGCAGTTTCTATAACAACAACCACTGTTACTTTGTAATAAAGTTGGTAGAATTACCGACAATATGTAAAGGAAAAGGACACAAGTGCAACTAATGTGACATTTATTGTGGCAACGTTTCGCTCTCCAGGAGCTTTAATCAAGCCATTACAAACAATACATGGACACAGAGGGTATATAAAGGCTCAGAGTGAGGTGAATACTAGTGAGGTACCATTTCGATGTTCACTAGTGGTAGTAGTAGTAGTTAGTGAAGTAGTGACAAAAGTAATACAATATGGTAGAGCAATTAATTCGTACATGAGTAAAGGATATAAAAGCTATTACTTTGGGTAACATAAAAATAGGTTGGACAAATATAAACTGGAATGAGGCGGTTGTTTCAGTGTTCACTCTCTGTGCTTGTGTAGTATAACAGGAGAGACTATGTGATGGCAGGTTTACTGTTTTCAGGAGGATTCTTGCTAAGACTTCGGAGATGGTGAAGCTGCCGTTGTTTTGTTTAATTGTATTCGAAACAGCGATCAGTGCTGATTCAAGGCACTTGCGTGTGCGGAAATTAGTTTCTTTTATCACTAATTGGGCGTCTCTGAATTTCATAAGATGATTGGTGGAATTTCGGTGTTGTACACAGGCGTTGTTTTAAGTTGTCGTTCCTACATGCGTATATGTGTTCATTGAGGCGGGTGTCGAGGTTTCTTGCTGTTTCACCTACGTAGATCTTGTCACAGCCTCCACAGGGTATAGTGTAAACTCCTGCATTGACTGGTTCGTGGTGCTTGGGTTTTGTCCTGGTTAGATCCTTTATTGAAGTGGTAGAAGCGATGGCGACTCTGGTGTTAGCTTGTGAAAGTACTTTTGAGACGTTTAGTGCAACCTGGCTGTTGGGAAGAATTATAACTTTGTTGGGAGCGGTGTTGATGCGTGAGAATTGATGATCTGAAGAGCTCTTTTCTTGCAGTCTTTGATGAAAAAAGAGGAAATTGTAACTCAGTGAATGTTTGGTGAATGTAAGTACATTCCTCGTCAGAACATCAGGACTACAAATTTCGGTATGCTCTTAGAAAAACCCGATGATGATGCCTCTTTTGGTCTTGGTATCCTTGACTGGATAGAAGTGTTGAGATCATTTTATTGTGGGGTTTTCCGATAAACATGAAATCTTAGGTAGTTGTCAACTTGTGAATGAGGACGTCGAGGAAAGGTAGCTTTGTTATTGGAACTCTTCTTCTAGTGTTAACTGAATCGCTGGTTCAACTGCGTTGAGCCTGCCTGAAGATCCCGTACATCAAAACGCGTTTTGAGTTATTACGAGGGACATCGTCCACGTAACGTAATCCAAGTGACGCTTGAAGGGATGAATGTGTTGGCGAAGTGTTCGGACTCTAGGTGTTCCATGTATCATTGCTGGACGCACTATTGGGACCCCATCCCATTGCCGTAGTTTGTTTGTAGAGCTTGTTATTGAAAGAAAAACAGTTGAAGTTAACACAGAGTTCAATCCAAGTCAACAAATCTCCGGGAGGTAAAGGAAGATTTAAGGTCCTGGTTGACTTAAACGGTCGTGAGAACCTCGATGGCTTTTGTAGTACTTTTTGTGAAGAAGGGAAAAGTCACATCAAACTGTCTTAGTTTTCTGTTAACGGATGGAGAGTTTACGGAAGCGGTTTGAGAAGTCGCCTGAGTGTTTAAGATGAGCGGGGCTGAATGTCCCCAGAAGGCAGGAAAGATGTTTGGCAAGAACTCCCGCTAGTTTGTTGTGGAGCACTGCCTATTCCGACGTGATTGGACTGAGAGGAATATTGTGATTATGTCTTGGGTAAACCATACAAGTGTGCTGGTTTAGGGTGCTTGCAACAAGTACAGAAAGTTTCTTCCTTCTCTAAGTGCTTTGATGTATTGTCTGGTTTTGTATAAAAGTCTTGGTGACGTCTCCCACTGTTTTGATGCTGATGGGTTCGTATGAAGATTGATCATTCAAAAGGTCCATAATTTTAGGGTGTAGTCACTGTGTTTAGTAGACGACCTCCTCCTCCTTTGTCGGCGGTGGTGACGATAATGTTGGGGTCGTTGGCGAGGTCCTTAAGGGCAGTGATGTATCTTCTAGGAAGATTAGAAGAAGAAGGTTCACATAAAAACAACGGCAGCTTCACCATCTCCGAAGTCTTAGCAAGAATCCTCCTGAAAACAGTAAACCCTGCCATCACACACACAGTCTCTCCTGTTATACTACACAAGCACATTACAGAGAGTGAACACCGAAAAAAACCTGCCTCTTTCCAGTCTATATTTGTCCAACCTATTTTTTATGTTACCCAAGTAATAGCTTTTAAATCCTTTTACTCATGTACGAATTATTTGCTCTTCCATATTGTAATATTTTTGTTACTACTACTACTACTACTACTACCACTGTGAACATACGAAAAGGTAACCTCACTAGTATTGCACCTCAACTCAGAGCCTTAAATACCCTCGTGTCCATGTATTGTTTGTAATGGCTTGATAAAGCGCCTGAGAGCGAAAACGTTGCCACAATAAATGTCACATTATTGCTACTGTGTCCTTTTACTTTGCTGTTGACCTGTTACTTCTCGGACCAAGGTCGAGCCTACGGTCTACCTTTCTGTTTATTAAACTATAAATATATATAAAATAATATATATATAAATATATATAATTATATATATATATATATAAATATATACATTTTAATATATATATAATATAATAATATAAAATAATCTATAATATATATATATATATATATATATAAATAATTATATATATTATATATATATATAAGAATTTGAAGTCTTGAGTTTTCCCTGAAGCAATTTAATCTTTTCTCTGAGAATGAGGTTCCTATAACAGTTTCTAGAGGTGGACCTTTGTTACATATATCTATAAATATATATATATATAGTATATATATATATATACAATATCAATATATATACATCCCGTTATTTTTATATAGACGGACTTGAGGTTTCCGGGATATTATCTTTTGGAGGGAAGATGTTTTGTGTATCTTCATACGTATATGCTTCTAAGCTGTTTGCTTCGAGCACCTCTGCAAACAGTGCAAATTGGAGTCGTGACAGAGTAGAATGATGATGAAAGTATATATATATTACATCCATATATCAATAAATCATAGAGTATATATATATAAAATAAATATATATAATATAAATAATATAGTAAATCAATATTATATATAAATAGATATATATAATATATTATATATATAAATAAAATATAATATATATCTGTCCGTGCCGACCTGCGGATCTTGGCTTAATAGCAACGCTTCATCTTGCCATATAGTAACAAGCGAAAATTTGTGTATGCCCATAAATTCGCCCACAATTAATTTCTGAAACCAACGAAAAAAATATATTTGAATGTGTTTGTTTAGTACTAAATTAACTGTAAACGTATTTAAAAAATATTTTAGTTTGTTAGGCTAAAATAAATTGCCATGTTATAATAAGGTTAGGTAAGTTAACTAAGATTCTTTGGTGAAAAATTAAAAATTTTTACATAACATAATGAAAAAATATATCTTTAAACGAAGATAAGATAAATTAAGATAAGATTTCTTCGATTTTTTAACCCCGGAGGGTTAGCCACCCAGGATAACCCCAAGAAAGTCAGTGCGTCCATCATCGAGGACTGTCTAAACTTATTCCATTGTGGTCCTTAATCTTGTCCCCCAGATGCGAACCCACACACAGTCGACTAACCACCTAGGTACCTATTTGCTGCTAGTAGAACAGGACAACATGTGGAAGGAAAACGATTCAACATTTTTCCACCCGCCGGAAATCGAACCCGCCCTCCGTGTGTGAATACGGGAGCATGAGCCATCCATGCCACCGTGAATTAATTTTAAATGAGTTTTCTTGCTAATTGACCAGTTTACATATATCGCACGAATAATTAATAAATATATATATAAAAATAATATATAAATATATATATATATATATATATATAAAATTATATATAATTTAATACTGTTAGTTAACATTCACTTGAACTGAAATAACTTTTAATAGATTGCATATTTTTAACTATCTTAGACACTAAACAATAAATTTTGTATTCGAATCTTTACTTGATGGAGATTCACGAGCTGAATGTCCTGCTGTACATGTAAGAGCAGACAAATAATTTTGGTGTAAATAACACCTTTAAGAAACTTGAAGAGAAACATTTGTTATTTGATCAATTATTTCTAAATGGACTTGAAGTTTAATTAAGAGTTCTTTAGTGGTTCAAAAATTGAATGTTGAATTATTACAAAAAACATCAGATCTTTTAATTTTGTGCTCTCTCGTTATGAATAAGATAAAGGCAATGCAGAGTAGAAATTACAATACACTTTTCTTAACAAGCTTTGAATATTACACCAGTTGTGTCAGTTCTATGCACTCACTGTGTAAAAAAATGTGTTTCTACACTACAATCAATTAACAAAATATTATCATATAATAAATGGACAAATGATTTCAACTTCATCATCTAGGTGGAAAGGACGTTGAGAGTTGTGAAGCCCAAACACAACATTACCTCAGAGAGGAACTTAACTTGTCAAATGTACCAACACCATGAAGCACTGACCATATAAGATAATGACAACACAAGTGGTTTAAATATCAGTATAAACAAACAGATGTAATTTCCCGTGTAAATGACACACAGAAATCTGTGCCCAGTAAATACAACCCGACCCGCCCGGCAGCGGCTGGAAACATAGAACCACCAGAAGAGAAAGAACACCTCTACCGATAACTAACCAGGAGAAAGCCACTTATTGTTTTTTAATTTCGTTTATTTTAAATGTCATTAGCTTCTATTTTCTTATTTGATTTTTCCTGCAGCTTTTGTATGTTTTCCAGTTTACTTACCTTATCTCTGTATCTAGTCTTGGTGTTTTATGTTAAACATTGTGATCATCGTATCACCGTGTTATTATGTATAAACATAACATTTACAACGTCTGACATTGTTATGTATAACAACGTTATCTTTATATCCTGATATTACAATATGTCAAAGCGAGATATTTGCTTTTCAATTTTACTAAGTGTATAATATTGTGATCTTTGTGTCTTTAGTGTTATAATGTGTAAGTGTAACATTTATTCTGTGTATAACTGCATATAACCCAGTGATCTGTAAACTGTGGGTATAACGGCATATAACCCAGTGATCTTTATATCTGATGGTAAACTGCATATAACCCAGTGACTTTATATCTCGATAGCACCAAGCGAAGTTTTTCTGGTGCACTTTGTAAATGTTATCTCTCATATAATAGACTTGACTGATTATAATTACAGAATTTTATAGAAAAATCAAATATTTACCAGTTATTAGATGAATCCTTTTTGTCCCTAACGGACTAACTGTATCACTTTTTTTTTTATAACTGGGACACTGTGTACCATCTACATGTGCTTGCATAAGTACCTTCCTGTAGTGTGTGTGTGTTGTTTATACTCACCTAATTGTGGGTTAGCAGGGTCGAGACTCAGCTCCATGGCCCCGCTTCCTCACTGATCGCCTACTAGTCCTCTCCCTCTATGCTTCCTGAGCTTTGTCATACCTCATGCTATTAAAACTATGTATGGTTCCTTTCCTGGCCTCTACAACTTCACTGCTAGGCTTATTCCACTTGCTTGACGACTCTAAAACGAATGAATAAACACTTCGTCCACGTCCCTGTGACTCATCAGAGTCTCACTTCCAGTTTGTGATCCCTTGTTTCTGTGTCCCCTCTCTGGAACACCATACTCAGTCCACCTTTTCTTATCCCCGCATATCTTGTATGCGTTATCAGTCTCCCCTGACCCTTCTGTCCTTCCCAGTGTCGTAATTCGATTCCCTCAACCTATCCTCGTACGACATTCCCCGAGCTCCTGGACTAGCCTGTTGCAAAACCTTTGTACTTTCTCTAACGTCTGACGTGCTTACCAGTAGGTCCAGACGGTGCTGCATACTCCAGTATGGGGCCTAACATACACAAGTGTATAGTTTCTTGAACGATCCTTATTAAGGTACGAACGCTATTCTCGGTTTGGCCCAGGCGCCCGTATGCTGCCGCAGTTATTTGTTGATGTGTGCCTCCGGTGAAGTGCTCGGTGTCATGGTCACCCCAAGGTCGTTCTCGCCTGAGTGAGGTCTGTATTCTTTGTCCACCTAGCTTATACTCTGTCTGCGGTCCTTCTTTGCCCCTCACCATTCTTCAGACTTTGCATTGCAGGGTTGAATTCGAAGAAGCCAGTTTCTGACCAAGCATTTTTCCAGCCTGTCCAGTCACATAGTCAGCTTCTGCACCTCCTCCTCGGTTGTTCGTATGTCATCCAACACTTTGTGTAAATTTCCCTCTTGATGTTCCCCTTCTGTGCTGTCATCCCAAGCCCTTCCTGTATCACTGTAAACAACTTCTTAAATTCTCCTAGTTAGCTCCACACATACCTCCTATCAATGTCTTGTGAGTTCTCCACTTTTTCTGTCCTCAGTCTGATCACCTGTTCTTTGAGCGGTTGTCTTCCTCTTGTGGCTATACAACAGTTTCGGGTCAGTCCTCTGATTTTCGATGCTGTGTTATTTCATAACTGCGCTGGGCCTCCCTCCTTACCTGGTGCATACTCGTTCCTGGCTCTGCGAGTAATTCTCCTATTTTCATGTGTTATCTGCCTTCTGTACTTTTTCCATCTCTATTGCAACTTTGTTTTTGCCTCCTTTACACCGTCGGATAAACCAGGGCTCGTTCTGGTCTTCCCCATTGTTTCTGTTTGCCCTTGGGAATAAACCTTTCCATTGACCTCCTTTGCATTTTGTTGTTACATAGTCCATCATTTCATTTACTGCTTTCCTGTCCAGTTCTCTGTCCCCAACGAAACCTCCTGCAGAAGTTCCTCAACCCACGTATCCCCTCTTTTTATTCTGGCTTTTTCCCATTCCGCTCCTGTTTCTTCGCTCCTCTTGCAACTCTAGTATGTTATTCCAAAGCACGAGAACCCGTGGTCACTAGCTCCTAGGGGATGATGTTTATCGATAGTGGATATGAATAGTATCGATATGTAAAAGAAGAGAAGATCATTAGCTTGTAGAAATTCTGGACTGTTGATGATGCGCGTACCACTCTTAAGATGCATGAAAGAAATATCTCTACCAACGTGCGTAGAGCGCTTAGCCAATACTATGGGTCGAAAGATAGTCAGTAGAATCGGTCTTAAAGTAAAGAATTTAGTCCCCATGCATGGTCCGAAACTGAGTGTGGAGACGGAGGGCATGACGAGTCGGTCTTTTCCCGAGTAAAATGGGAAGATAACGAATAACATCAACAGGAGATTGTCGTTGCGTTTAGAAGTGGGACCAGAGTCGTCCGACGTGGGAAGGACTGGCGATTCGAAAATCGTCGCACCATAGAGGGAGAGGCCCGTGAAGTAGAGTGAATTAAAGAAAACTGAAGTAGACACATAGAATTGTTTAACTGTCTTGTTGACAAGGACATCAAGTGTCAGTAAATGCAAGTGAGTGGGTGAAAAAAATTAGAGGAGCTAGAGACTACCAGTGCCTACCGGAAGTTATTGAAAAATTACGAAAGCATCAAGCCATTTTTCAACTATTGGACTCCAGAGGGACGACACATTACTCCCCTGCCCAGCCCACACGTAATATTCACCTGTTTGAGTTGCAGGGGTCAGCACCGGTCTCATAGCTGGAAACTGGGGTCCACCTCCTCGAGCTATCAGAATAAGAAAAGCAGCATCTACGGTATTTTATAGATTTATTGAGTTTGTAAGGAAGAGTTAAGCAGTTAATGACAGGTAGCCTAGTATGAGAGATAGCCATCCTAGGCGGAAGCCTATCATACAGAATTGACCGTAATTTTAGGCACAAGACAGTGCATGGGAAACAAGAGATTGGTACCTATGCAAATGCCAATGAGTAATGCGAGGAAATAAGACTGCTTATATAAACACACTCATACACAACACACATTCAAACACACAACGCACACACGCACACACACCACTACAAACACACACAACACACAAACACACACACACACACACACACACACACATACAGTACAAACTGTGTATGTTAGGCCCATACTGGAGTATGCAGCACAGTCAGGAACCCACCCTGGTCAAGCACGTCAAGAAGTTAGAGAAAGTACAAAGGTTTGCACAAGGCTAGCCCAGAGCTCAAGGGAATGTCTAACGAGGAAAGGTTAGGGAAATCGGACTGACACACTGAGACAGAAGGTCAGGTGAGACATATTAACGACATCAAGATACTGCGGGGAAATAGACAAGGTGGACAGAGATAGATGTTCCAGAGAAGGGGAACACAGGGATAAGGGGTCACACCAGGAAGCTGAAGACTCGACGAGTCACAGGGACCGTTTGGAAGTATTTCTTCAGTCATAGAGTTTGTCAGCAAGTGAATAGCCTAGCAACAAGTAGTTGAGGCAGGAACCATACATAGTTTTTAAGAAAAGTAATGACATAGCTCAGAAGCAGAGAGAGAGGAACCAGTACGATCATGAAGAGGGCCGGGGCCAAGGAGCTAGATCTCCGCCCCTGCACCACAATTAGTTTACAATTAGGTGAGTACACACATCACACACCCCACACACATACACACACCCACACACACACCACACACACACATAGACAGGATTTTCACACCTTTATGCGAATTTACGTAATTTTAGCACACACTACAGTGCCAGTGGGAACCAAGAGATAGGTACATTTGCAAACATATGTATTACATACAAGTCAAATCAAGGACGCTTACATAAATGCATGCATACACCACATACAACTAGGTGAGAAACAGGATCTGCTGTTAGCACTTTGAATAGCTGTAGCATGCATAACACACATACACAATACACACAACACAAACACACACATATACAGGACATTTTCACACCTTTATGTGAATTGACCCTCTAACCGTCCTTCTCTCACCGTCACTTTGTCTCTTATACCTCTCTCTCTCTCTCTTTCTCTTTCTCTCTCTTTCTCTTACTCTTTATGTCTTTTCCTCTCTCTCTCTTCCTCTTTCTCTCCCTTTCCTCTACCCTCTCTAATCCTCTCTCTCTCTCTCTATCTCTCTCCTCTTTTTTTTTTTTTTTTTTTTTTTTTTTTTTTTTTTTTTTTTTTTTTTTTTTTTTTTTTACACAGGGATTGACAAGGTTAAGGAACCTAAAACTTTATTGACAAGCTATTTACAGGTTAAGGATTTCCTAACTTTAATTGCAAGCTAACATATTTTGACACGTTCTTGCAGCTAGCCAAGGAAGGGTCCCTTGCTGGTCAGGAACTTGCATTTTGGTAGCAAAGTTTCAGCAAAGAGGTCCGGCTTCTCTTACTATAGAGGTGTCCCATCCGTGACCAGGGACCACCAGGTTTGGAGCCTACCCTACCTGATGCTAACTTTCTTTTAGTGTCCACCTCCCATTAGCAATGGCCCCACTTTTGAACTCACCATATGCCTACAGCTTGCATGTGCAAGTTCCTGCTTTGTACTTAGCAGAAGCAGCCTCTCTCCCTCCTCTCTCTTTTCCTCTCTTCCTCTCTCTCTTCCTCTCCTTCCGCTCCTCTTTTCCTCTTTTCATCGCTCTCTCTTCTATTTTTTCTCTCTTTCCTCTCCTCTTCTCTCTCTTCCTCTCTCTCTCTCTCTCTCTCTCTCTTCGACTCTCTTCTCTCTTCTCTCTCTCCTCTCTCTCCTCTCTCTCCTCTCTCTCTCTTTTTCCCTACTCACTGCTCTCTCCCTTCTCTCTCTCCTTCTCACCGCTCATTCTCTCACTCTCTCCCCCCTTTTTTTCCTTCATTCCTCTCCTCTCTCTCCTTCTACCTTCCCCTCTCTCTCTTTTCTTTCTTTCCTCTCTCTCTCTCCCTCTCTCTCTCGTCTCTCTCTCACTCCTCTCTCTTTCTCTCTTTCCTCTCTCTTTCTTACTATAAAAAAAAAATGTTGGGACTCATAGAATCAGGGATCAGATGACAATGGAATTGGTAGGGAGGAATGAATGGAGGAGCAGAGGAAAAGGATGATGCAAGAAGGGAGAGAAAATTAGGAGAGCTTTCTGAAAAAATGGAGAAAGAAATCTCTGCAAAATGGGGAAAAAGAGGTTTTAGAAGGAGACGAAAATTGGGAGGCACCAAGTCGAAACTTGCGTAGACAGGGTAAGGGTCCTTAGAATTTGGAGGTAAACAGGCCTGAAGCAAGCCTCATGGGCATTTGACCAGAGAATACACAGCAATGAAGCAAGAGATAACAGGAAGGAAGGATATATTTATAATGCTAAGGTCATATCCGCCTGCAAAGAAGGGTAGGGGAGTGGAAAGGAAGAGTCAGATGGTGCAGATGGAGAGGAGAAGGTAGAAATGCTGAGGCACAACCATGCTACCAAGACCACTGGAAAAATCAAGGGAGAAAATACCATAATACAGAACAGGAACCAGAGTCACAGAGGAGAGGCAATGGAGGAGAAAGGGCACAATCAGTGTTTATCCATGGGGCTTCAGATCGGGAGGAAAAGACAGCACCTGAAAGACGGCAGAAGAAAGAAAGGAATGGGAAAATTATCCACGGCAATATAGGGGGAGAAGAACATGACGAGATTGTAAATTTTTCAGAGAATAGGGGGGTACGTGGAAGGGAGAACCCGACTGACCAAGCAGATTCACAGACAGAAACCAGTGAGAACAGGATCCTCCAAGAGAAACCAAGGGTTGAAAAACTCGGAAGAGTACAAGAAGGTGTTCCTAGACAGAGACGAACACAAACAGAGAGACAGCAGCGAGGGAGAGGAAAAAAAGCGAAAGGAGATAGGAAAGGAACCAAGGATGAACCACAGAGGTCAGTCAAGCTGAACAGAGAAGCAAGGTCAAGCACACTCACCCAACCTATCCTCAAACCCCACAGCCTATCACACCATCCCAACCCACACTACCCAATCCAAACCACCGCTTCACCAACCCCCAATCATAGAATCCCACATAGCTACCAGTCTCCCACCCCCACAGCCACCCAAACCACAGTATTGGAAAGGAAACTGAAGTTATGGTACACAAACGCTGATGGGAATAACATATTAAGTGGGAGGAAGAGGCACGAAGAGTCAAGAGACATCACCGGACATCCATAGAGCTCAACTAGAAACCAAGCTTATAGATAGATAACAGATGCCTCTTCCAACGGATACCAGATCCTTAGGAAAGACAGAAGGAACAGGGGGTGGAGAAGTAGCACTGCTGATTAAACACCGATGGAATTTCAATGACTGGAGAGAGGAGACAGAGCAAATAAATTGATACATAGCGGGAACGCTCACTCGGGTGAGGCCCAAGGTGGTAATTGCACGTGATGTATAACCCACCACAGAACATACAGGAGGATTATCCAGGGCATGAGTATGAGGAAGCAATAGAAGCATGTTGACACACTGGCCTCAGTGGCCAGAAGAGCTCATGCATGCAGGGCAAAGCTCCTGATCATGGGCGACTTAACCACAAGGAATCGACGGGAGAACTTGAGCCATATGGGGGGCCAAGATACATCGATGGCTAACATGAGGAGGTGTACGGAAAACTTCATGTACCAACACGTAAGGGACACTCAAGAGAGAGAGGAAGATTAGCCAGCAAGACTGACTCAGTATTCCCTTGAGCAGTGCAAATATTTGAGGACAATCACATTGAAAGACCCCATGGGGGCCAGCGATCAATGGTTTTGAGCTTCGAAAAACAGTAGAGCTACAATTGAGGGAAGCAGAAGGCCAAGACAAAGAAACCAAGCTACAGGAAAGGGAATACTTACTCGGAATGAAGAACTCCTGACGAGTTCAGTGTGACAGAGAGCTGGCAGGGAAGCCAGTTAATGAGATGGAATGGAATAGTAGCAACAATGTGCAAGGAGGCTGAGGAGAGTTTTGTACCCAGGGAAACAGGAATAATGAAAGAAAACCAGGATTAAGCCCATGGTTCACACCAAGGTGCAAGAGGCAAAACCAAAGTGTGCTAGGGAATGGAAGAAATATAGAAGGCAAAGGACCCGGAGAATAAGTAGAGCAGTTCGTAGAGCCAGAACGAATGTCACAGAATAAGAAGGGAGCCCAACCGACAATATGAAAACGACATAGCAGCGAAAGCCAAAGCTGACCCGAAGCTGTTATACAGCCACATCAGGAGGAAAACAACAGTAAAGGAACCAGTAATCAGCTAGCAAGGAAGGAGGAGAGACAACAAGAAAATGACCGAAGTAAGTAGTAACTCAACAAGAGATTCAAAGAATTGTTCACAATAGGAGACAGGAAGGGCTCCAGATGACGAGAGTGTGGCATATCACCAGGTGCTGGACCGGTTACACACAACCGAGGAAGAAGTGAACGATGCTTCTGAGTGAGCGTAGATACCTCAAAGGCAATGGTGCCAGATAACATCTCTCCAGGTCCTGAGAGAGGGAGCAGAGGCGCAATGGGTGTACCCCTAACAACAATATTCAATTCATCTATCGAAACAAGGAGATTGCCTGAGTCATGGAAGACCTGCAAAAAAAAAAAAAATGTAGTCCCCATTTCTTAAAAAGGAGACAGACAAGAAAGTCAGTAAACTACAACCAGTGGTCACTCAACATGTATAGTAATGCCAAATTCATGAGAAGATTGTCAGAAGAGTGGGTGGAACACCTATAAAGGAAGATCTCATCAACAGCACCCAACATGTTTCGGGAACGGAAAATCCGTGTCACAAACCTACTGGAGGTTCTATGACAAGGTGACAGCAGTTAAGAACAAGAGAGAGAGGGGTGGGTGGTTTGCTTTTTATTGGACTGCAAGCGTTAGACCACAGTACCACCAAGATATTAGTGCAGAACTGAGGACCAAGCAGGAAATCACTGGGAGGGCACTACAGTGGATCAGTGAATAGTTGTCCAGAAGGACAGCAGCGAGTAATGTTTCGTGCGAGATGTCAGAGTGGGCCCCGTGACCAGCGGGTCCCCACAGGGGTCAGTCCTAGGACCAGTGCTGTTTCTGTATTTGTGACCGACATGACAGAAGAATAACTCTGGAGGTGTCCCTGTTAGCAGAGTGAACGTGAAGTTGATGAAAGAACTCATTCGATCGAATACCAGCAGAACTACAAAGGGATCTTGACAGGCCTGCAGACCTGGTCCAGCATGGCTCCTGGAGTTCAATCCACCAAGTGCAAAGTCATGAAGATGGGGGAAGTGCAAAGAAGGACCGCAGAACGGAGTACAGTCTAGGGGGGCCAGAGTCTACAAACCCTCATCACTCAAGGAAAGAATCTTGGGGTGAGTAACACAAGGGCACATCTCCTGAAGCGCACATCAACCAAATAACTGCTGCATAATATGCGCCTAGCAAACCTCAAACAGCATTCCGACATCTTAATAAGGAGTCGTTCAGGACCCTGTAACACCGTGTACTTAGGCCATATTGAGGATGCGGCACAATTTGGAACCACACCTATCCAAAAATGTAAAGAAACTAGAGAAAGTGCAAAGGTTCTGCCCACAAACTAGTCCCAGAGCTAAAGGTACGTCCCTACGAGGAGAGTTAAGGAAATCAACTGACGAACACGGGAGACAGGAAGAGATAGGGGGACATGATAATGACTTTGTTTTTACAAAATACTGAGAGGAATTGACAAGGACAAAGACAGGATGGTCCAGAGACTGGACACAGCAACAAGGGGACACAGTTTGGAAGCTGAAGACACAGATGAATCACAGGATGTTTAGGAGTATTCCTTCAGCCACAGAGTAGTCAGTAAGTGGAATAGTTTTGGGAAGAGATGTACTGGAGGCAGGATCCATACATACCTTAAGCCGAGGTTACGATAAAGCACTGGTCAGGGAGAGTGACCTAGTGGCGACCAGTGAAGAGGCGGGTAAAGAAGCTTGGACTCGACCCCAGACAACCTCAACTAGGTGGAGTAACACACACACACATCATACGCACACACACACACATACACGACACACACACGCACAACTCACACACACACATACACACACACACACAACATACACACACACATGACACACATCACACACACACACCACACACACACATGCACACACACTCACCTACACACTACACACACACACATACACACACACACACAAACACCACACACATACACACATACACACACGGGAGTGTTTATCGCGGGAGTGTAATCGCGGGAGTGTTATCGCGGGAGTGTTTACCGCGGAGTGTCACCGCGGGAGTGTTTAACGCCGCGGGATTGTTATCGCGTAGTGTTAACGCGGGAGTGTATCGTGGGAGTGTTTTATCGCGGGAGTGTTTACGCGGAGTGTTACCGCGGGAGTGTTACCGCCCCCCGTGGAGTGTACGCGGGAGTGTTATCGCGCGGGAGTGTTTCGCGGGAGTGTTACCGCGGAGTGTTTATCCGTGGGAGTGTTATCCCGGGAGTGTTATCGCGGGAGTGTGTACCGTGGTGTGTACCGAGGGAGTGTTAATCGAGTGGGAGTGTAACCGCGGGAGTGTTTACCGCGGGAGTGTTATCGCGGGGTGTTATCGCGGAGTGTTACCGCGGAGTGTTATTCGTGGGAGTGTTATCACGGGAGTGTTATCGCGGAGTGTTACCGCGGAGTGTTACCCGCGGGAGTGTTATCGACGGAGTGTTAGATCGCGGGAGTGTACCGCGGGATGTTATCGTGGGAGTGTATCGGGGAGTGTTATCCGCGGGAGTGGTACCGTGGGAGTGTTACCGTGGGAGAGTAATCGTGGGAGTGGTTATCGTGGGAGTTGTTACCGTGGGAGTGTTCTCAGGAAACAACAAATTAACATTGCCTCAAAACTGTTGAGATAGAACAGGTGGCTTCCAGCACCAGCTGGAATACCCCAGCACCAACTGATACAAAAGCACTCAGGCTACCCCAGCACCAGCAGCTACCCCAGCACTAGCAGGCTACTCCAGCACTAGCAGGCTACCCCAGCACTAGCAGTGCTACCACCAGCACTAGCAGGCTACCACACCCAACACTAGCAGGCTCCCCAGCACTAGCAGGCTACCCCAGCACTAGCAGTCTACCCCAGCACTAGCAGCTACCCCACACTAGCAGGCTACCCAGCACTAGCAGGCTACCACAGCACAACAGGCTACCACAGCACTAGCAGGCTACCCCAGCACTAATGCCGCTACCCCAGCACTAGCTTGGCTACCCCAGCACTAGCATGCAACCCCAGCACTAGCAGGCTACCACAGCAATTAGCAGGCTACCACAGCACTCGCTTGCTAACCCCAGCATACATGCTACCACAGCACTAGCAGGCTACCACAGCACAAGCAGGCTACCACAGCACTAGCAGGCTACCCCAGCACCACTTGCTAACCGCATCACCAGCTGACTACTACCCCAGCGCTACACTACTCAAGCACCAGCAGACTACCCCAGCACCGTGGGCTAACCCAAGCACCAGCTGCTACCCTAGCAATCACAGGGTAACCCTAGCACCAGCTGGCTACCTCAGCAAAGCAAGCTAACCCCAGCACCAGCTGAAATACCAAGTACCAGCTGACGAACCCCAGCACAATCTGATTACCGCGCACCGCTAGCTACTTCAGAACCAGCTGCCTACTCCAGCACCAGCTGATTACCCAAGCACCAGCTGACTACCGCAGCACCGGCTAGCTACCTCATTACCAGCTGACTAACTCCAGCACCAGCTGGATACCCCAGCGCCCACCTGATAAAAAAGCACTAGCAGGCCTACCCCAGCACTAGCAGCTATACCCCAGCACCAGCTTGCTACCGCATCACCAGCAGACTAACCCCAGCGCTAGCAAGCTACCCAAGCACCAGCTGACTACCCCGCACAGTTGCTACCCTAGCACAGCTGCTACCTAGCACCAGCTGGCTACCCTAGCACCACTGTCTACCCTAGCCCCAGCTGCCTACCCTAGCACCCAGCTGGCTACCTCAGCACCAGCTAGCTACCCCACACCAGCTGAATACCTTCAAGCACCAGCTGACCAACCCAGCAACCAAATCTGATACCGCAGCACCGGCTAGCTACATCCAAGAACCCAGCTGACTACTCCAGCACCAGCTGATTACCCAATCAAGCACCAGCTGATTTACCCATGCACCAGCTGACTTATACCGCAGCACCGCTAGCTACCTCAGCACCAGCTACTACTCATCACCAGCTGACTACCTCCAGCACCAGCTGATTATCCAAGCAACCAGCTAGCTACCCGCACGCACTGTCCTACCCAACACCATCTGACTACCCCTGCGCCACTGGCTACTTCCCGCGCCAACTGGATAGCCTAAGCACCGCGGCTACCGCAGCACCAGCTGTCCTACCGCAGCACCACTGTCTACCCAAGCACCGACTGACTACTCCAGCACCAGCTGATACCCAAGCACCAGCTAGCCAACCCCAGCACCAACGATCACCAACCAAACTAGCCACTCACACCAGCTGCTACCCCAGACAGCAGCTGGCTACCCCAAAGCACTGGCTACCCCAGCAGCAGCTGTCTACCCCAGCAGCAGCTGGCTACCCCCAGCAGCAGCTGGCCTACCCAGCAGCAGCTGCTACCCCAGCATCAGCTGGCTACCCCAGCACAGCTGCTACAGTCATCCGGGCACCATCTGCCATCATCACAGGTCATTTTAGTTCAACATGTGATTATCACACTTCCACTGTGTGTGTGTGTGTGGGTGTGTGTGTTAGTGTGTGTGTGGTGTGTGTGTGCGGATGTGTGAGTGTGGTGTAGTTGAGTGTGGTGTGTTGTGGTGTGTGTGTGTGTTGTGTGAGTGTGTGTGTGTGTGAGTGTTGTGTGTGTGTGTGTGTGTTGTGTGTGTGTGTGTGTGTGTGTGTGTGTGAGTGTGTGTGTGTGTGTGTGGTGTGTGTGTGTGTGTGAGTGTGTGTGTGTGTGTGAGTGTGTGTGTGGTGTGTGTGTGAGTGTGTGTGTGTGTTTGATGTGTGTGAGTGTGAGGGTGTGTTGTGTGTGTGTGTGTGTGTTTTGTTGTGAGTGTGTGTGAGTGTGTGTGTGTGTGTGTTGTGTGTGTGTGGGTTTTTTGTTGAGTCTGTGTTGGTGCTGTGGTGTGTGTGAGTGTGTGTGTGTGTGTGTGTGTGTGTGTGTGTGAGTGTGTGTGTGTGTGTGTGGTGTGTGATGTGTGTGTGTTTGTGTGTGTGTGTGATGTGTTTTGTGGTGTGTGTGTGTGTGTTGTGTGTGTGTGTGTGTGAGTGTGTGTTGTGTGTGTGGGTGACGAACTGAGAGCTCTTTTCTTGCAGTCTTTGATTAAAAAAAAAGGAAATTGTAACTCAGTGAATGTTTGGTGAATGTAAGTACATTCCTCGTCAGAACATCAGGACTACAAATTTCGGTATGCTCTTAGAAAAACCCGATGATGATGCCTCTTTTGGTCTTGGTATCCTTGACTGGATAGAAGTGTTGAGATCATTTTATTGTGGGGTTTTCCGATAAACATGAAATCTTAGGTAGTTGTCAACTTGTGAATGAGGACGTCGAGGAAAGGTAGCTTTGTTATTGGAACTCTTCTTCTAGTGTTAACTGAATCGCTGGTTCAACTGCGTTGAGCCTGCCTGAAGATCCCGTACATCAAAACGCGTTTTGAGTTATTACGAGGGACATCGTCCACGTAACGTAATCCAAGTGACGCTTGAAGGGATGAATGTGTTGGCGAAGTGTTCGGACTCTAGGTGTTCCATGTATCATTGCTGGACGCACTATTGGGACCCCATCCCATTGCCGTAGTTTGTTTGTAGAGCTTGTTATTGAAAGAAAAACAGTTGAAGTTAACACAGAGTTCAATCCAAGTCAACAAATCTCCGGGAGGTAAAGGAAGATTTAAGGTCCTGGTTGACTTAAACGGTCGTGAGAACCTCGATGGCTTTTGTAGTACTTTTTGTGAAGAAGGGAAAAGTCACATCAAACTGTCTTAGTTTTCTGTTAACGGATGGAGAGTTTACGGAAGCGGTTTGAGAAGTCGCCTGAGTGTTTAAGATGAGCGGGGCTGAATGTCCCCAGAAGGCAGGAAAGATGTTTGGCAAGAACTCCCGCTAGTTTGTTGTGGAGCACTGCCTATTCCGACGTGATTGGACTGAGAGGAATATTGTGATTATGTCTTGGGTAAACCATACAAGTGTGCTGGTTTAGGGTGCTTGCAACAAGTACAGAAAGTTTCTTCCTTCTCTAAGTGCTTTGATGTATTGTCTGGTTTTGTATAAAAGTCTTGGTGACGTCTCCCACTGTTTTGATGCTGATGGGTTCGTATGAAGATTGATCATTCAAAAGGTCCATAATTTTAGGGTGTAGTCACTGTGTTTAGTAGACGACCTCCTCCTCCTTTTGTCGGCGGTGGTGACGATAATGGTTGGGGTCGTTGGCGAGGTCCTTTAGGGCAGTGATGTATCTTCTAGGAAGATTAGAAGAAGAAGGTTCACATAAAAACAACGGCAGCTTCACCATCTCCGAAGTCTTAGCAAGAATCCTCCTGAAAACAGTAAACCCTGCCATACACAGACAGTCCTCTCCCTGTTATACACACAAGCACATTACAGAGAGGAACACACGAAAAAAAACTGCCTCGTTCCAGTCTATATTTGTCCAACCTATTTTTTATGTTACCCAAGTAATAGCTTTTAAATCCTTTTACTCATGTACAAATATTTGCTCTTCCTTATGGATATTTTTGTTACTACTACTACTACTACTACTACCACTGTGAACATACGAAAAGGTAACCTCACTAGTATTGCACCTCAACTCAGAGCCTTAAATACCCTCGTGTCCATGTATTGTTTGTAATGGCTTGATAAAGCGCCTGAGAGCGAAAACGTTGCCACAATAAATGTCACATTATTGCTACTGTGTCCTTTTACTTTGCTGTTGACCTGTTACTTCTCGGACCAAGGTCGAGCCTACGGTCTACCTTTCTGTTTATTAAACTATAAATATATATAAAATAATATATATATAAATATATATAATTATATATATATATATATAAATATATACATTTTAATATATATATAATATAATAATATAAAATAATCTATAATATATATATATATATATATATATAAATAATTATATATATTATATATATATATAAGAATTTGAAGTCTTGAGTTTTCCCTGAAGCAATTTAATCTTTTCTCTGAGAATGAGGTTCCTATAACAGTTTCTAGAGGTGGACCTTTGTTACATATATCTATAAATATATATATATATAGTATATATATATATATACAATATCAATATATATACATCCCGTTATTTTTATATAGACGGACTTGAGGTTTCCGGGATATTATCTTTTGGAGGGAAGATGTTTTGTGTATCTTCATACGTATATGCTTCTAAGCTGTTTGCTTCGAGCACCTCTGCAAACAGTGCAAATTGGAGTCGTGACAGAGTAGAATGATGATGAAAGTATATATATATTACATCCATATATCAATAAATCATAGAGTATATATATATAAAATAAATATATATAATATAAATAATATAGTAAATCAATATTATATATAAATAGATATATATAATATATTATATATATAAATAAAATATAATATATATCTGTCCGTGCCGACCTGCGGATCTTGGCTTAATAGCAACGCTTCATCTTGCCATATAGTAACAAGCGAAAATTTGTGTATGCCCATAAATTCGCCCACAATTAATTTCTGAAACCAACGAAAAAAATATATTTGAATGTGTTTGTTTAGTACTAAATTAACTGTAAACGTATTTAAAAAATATTTTAGTTTGTTAGGCTAAAATAAATTGCCATGTTATAATAAGGTTAGGTAAGTTAACTAAGATTCTTTGGTGAAAAATTAAAAATTTTTACATAACATAATGAAAAAATATATCTTTAAACGAAGATAAGATAAATTAAGATAAGATTTCTTCGATTTTTTAACCCCGGAGGGTTAGCCACCCAGGATAACCCCAAGAAAGTCAGTGCGTCCATCATCGAGGACTGTCTAAACTTATTCCATTGTGGTCCTTAATCTTGTCCCCCAGATGCGAACCCACACACAGTCGACTAACCACCTAGGTACCTATTTGCTGCTAGTAGAACAGGACAACATGTGGAAGGAAAACGATTCAACATTTTTCCACCCGCCGGAAATCGAACCCGCCCTCCGTGTGTGAATACGGGAGCATGAGCCATCCATGCCACCGTGAATTAATTTTAAATGAGTTTTCTTGCTAATTGACCAGTTTACATATATCGCACGAATAATTAATAAATATATATATAAAAATAATATATAAATATATATATATATATATATATATAAAATTATATATAATTTAATACTGTTAGTTAACATTCACTTGAACTGAAATAACTTTTAATAGATTGCATATTTTTAACTATCTTAGACACTAAACAATAAATTTTGTATTCGAATCTTTACTTGATGGAGATTCACGAGCTGAATGTCCTGCTGTACATGTAAGAGCAGACAAATAATTTTGGTGTAAATAACACCTTTAAGAAACTTGAAGAGAAACATTTGTTATTTGATCAATTATTTCTAAATGGACTTGAAGTTTAATTAAGAGTTCTTTAGTGGTTCAAAAATTGAATGTTGAATTATTACAAAAAACATCAGATCTTTTAATTTTGTGCTCTCTCGTTATGAATAAGATAAAGGCAATGCAGAGTAGAAATTACAATACACTTTTCTTAACAAGCTTTGAATATTACACCAGTTGTGTCAGTTCTATGCACTCACTGTGTAAAAAAATGTGTTTCTACACTACAATCAATTAACAAAATATTATCATATAATAAATGGACAAATGATTTCAACTTCATCATCTAGGTGGAAAGGACGTTGAGAGTTGTGAAGCCCAAACACAACATTACCTCAGAGAGGAACTTAACTTGTCAAATGTACCAACACCATGAAGCACTGACCATATAAGATAATGACAACACAAGTGGTTTAAATATCAGTATAAACAAACAGATGTAATTTCCCGTGTAAATGACACACAGAAATCTGTGCCCAGTAAATACAACCCGACCCGCCCGGCAGCGGCTGGAAACATAGAACCACCAGAAGAGAAAGAACACCTCTACCGATAACTAACCAGGAGAAAGCCACTTATTGTTTTTTAATTTCGTTTATTTTAAATGTCATTAGCTTCTATTTTCTTATTTGATTTTTCCTGCAGCTTTTGTATGTTTTCCAGTTTACTTACCTTATCTCTGTATCTAGTCTTGGTGTTTTATGTTAAACATTGTGATCATCGTATCACCGTGTTATTATGTATAAACATAACATTTACAACGTCTGACATTGTTATGTATAACAACGTTATCTTTATATCCTGATATTACAATATGTCAAAGCGAGATATTTGCTTTTCAATTTTACTAAGTGTATAATATTGTGATCTTTGTGTCTTTAGTGTTATAATGTGTAAGTGTAACATTTATTCTGTGTATAACTGCATATAACCCAGTGATCTGTAAACTGTGGGTATAACGGCATATAACCCAGTGATCTTTATATCTGATGGTAAACTGCATATAACCCAGTGACTTTATATCTCGATAGCACCAAGCGAAGTTTTTCTGGTGCACTTTGTAAATGTTATCTCTCATATAATAGACTTGACTGATTATAATTACAGAATTTTATAGAAAAATCAAATATTTACCAGTTATTAGATGAATCCTTTTTGTCCCTAACGGACTAACTGTATCACTTTTTTTTTTATAACTGGGACACTGTGTACCATCTACATGTGCTTGCATAAGTACCTTCCTGTAGTGTGTGTGTGTTGTTTATACTCACCTAATTGTGGGTTAGCAGGGTTTTATCGTACCTCTGCTTAAAGTTATGAGGGTTTCTCCCCCACTAATCGTTTTCCCAAACTATTCCACTTCCTGACACTCGTGGCGAAGAAATACTTCCTAACATCCCTTGATTCATCTTGTGTTTTTCAATTTCCAAACTGTGCCCCCTTTTACTGGTCCAATCTCTGGAACACCCGTCTTTGTCCCCTTGTAAATTTCCTCTCATTTTTTGTATGTCTTTATCATGCCCCCCCTATCTCTCCGCCTCCAGTGTCGTCATTGTTTTCCCTTAATTTTGTAACTTGCAAAACCATGGTTCCACACCGCAACCTTCACCCCCCCTTGTGTCCACACCGTAACCTGCACCACATGGGGTCCAGTCCTGTAACCTGCACCACCATTTTGTCTACACTTGTAACCTGCACTTAACCTCTCCTCGTAGGACATACCTCTTAGCTCTGGGACTAGTCTTTTTTGCAAACCTCTGCACTTTCTCTAGTTTTCTTTACGTGCTTGGCTAGGTGTGGGTTCCAAACTGGTGCCGCATACTCCAATATTGTGTGTGTGTGTGTGTGGTGTGTGTGTGTCTGTGCAGTGTGTGTGTGAGCAGTGTGTGTGAGTGTGTGTGTGTGTGTGTGTGTGTGTGTGTGTGTGTGTATGTGTGTGTGTGTAGTGTGTGTGTGTGTGTGTGTGTGTGTGTGTGTACTCACCTAGTTCTCACCTAGTTGAGGTTGCGGGGGTCGAGTCCGAGCTCCTGGCCCCGCCTCTTCACTGATCGCTACTAGGTCACTCTCCCTGAGCCGTGAGCTTTATCATACCTCTGCTTAAAGCTATGTATGGATCCTGCCTCCACTACATCGCTTCCCAAACTATTCCACTTACTGACTACTCTGTGGCTGAAGAAATACTTCCTAACATCCCTGTGATTCATCTGTGTCTTTCAGCTTCCAACTGTGTCCCCTTGTTACTGTGTCCAATCTCTGAACATCCGTCTTTGTCCACCTTGTCAATTCCTCTCAGTATTTTGTATGTCGTTATCATGTCCCCCCTATCTCTCCTGTCCTCCAGTGTCGTCAGGTTGATTTCCCTTAACCTCTCCTCGTAGGACATACCTCTTAGCTCTGTACTAGTCTAGTTGCAAACCTTTGCACTTTCTCTAGTTTCTTTACGTGCTTGGCTAGGTGTGGGTTCCAAACTGTGCCGCATACTCCAATATGGGCCTAACGTATACGGTGTACAGGTCCTGAACGATTCCTTATTAAGATGTCGGAATGCTGTTCTGAGGTTTGCTAGGCGCCCATATGCTGCAGCAGTTATTTGGTTGATGTGCGCTTCAGGAGATGTGCCTGGTGTTATACTCACCCCAAGATCTTTTTCCTTGAGTGAGGTTTGTAGTCTCTGACCCCTAGACTGTACTCCGTCTGCGGCCTTCTTTGCCCTTCACCAATCTTCATGACTTTGCACTTGTGGGGATTGAACTCCAGAGCCAATTGCTGGGCCAGTCTGCAGCCTGTCCAGATCCCTTTGTAGTTCTGCCTGGTCTTTGATCGAGTGTATTCTTCTCATCAACTTCACGTCATCTGCAAACAGGACACCTCAGAGTCCCATTCCTTCCGTCATGTCGTTTACAAAAACCAGAAACAGCACTGGTCCTAGGACTGACCCCTGCGGACCCCGCTGGTCACAGTGCCCACTCTGCACCCGCCACGTACCTTTATCGCTGCTGTCTTCCTGACAAGTATTCCCTGATCCATTGTAGTGCCTTCCCTGTTATCCCTGCTTGGTCCTCCAGTTTTTGCACCAATCTCTTTTGTGGAACTGTGTCAAACGCCTTCTTTCAGTCCAAGAAAATGCAATCCACCCACCCCTCTCTCTCTTGTCTTACTGCTTCACCTTGTCCCTAGAACTCCAGTAGGGTTTTTGACACAGGATTTCCTGTCCCCCGAAACCATGCTGGCTGCTGTTGATGAGATCATCCTTTCTAGGTGTTCCACCACTCTTCTCCTGATAATCTTTTCCCTGATTTTGCATACTAACATGTCAGTGACACGGGGTTGTTTAATGCTTATGCTGTCTCCTTTTTTTAAAAATTGGGACACATTTGGC
>NW_026507812.1:0-35778 GCF_026875155.1 Cherax quadricarinatus
TTACTTTGCCAACTCCCAACAGCACATCAAGTAGTAATAGCCTTCGTCTCCATTCACTCCTATCAAATACGCTTAGCACGCTTTGAAAACCCAAACCCCTCACACAAAAAACCCTCCTTTACTCCCCCCCCCCCCCAAACCCTTCCTAGGCCATCCCTACCCCCCGCCCCCTTCCCTCCCTAGATTTAACACTCTGGGAATTTTCTTTTTTTGTCCTTCCTCTACTTTCCAACCCCCTACAACCCCCTCCTCACCCCCTTTTATAATATTTTGGTAACCCCACACCTTCTCCAAATTTCCAAACTACAAATTCTCTGCATATTCACACCACACATTGCCCTCAGACATGACATCTCCACTGCCTCCAGCCTTCTCCTCGTTGCAACATTCATCAACCATGGTACAACTATACTCTCATACATTCCTCTTTTTGCTTCCACAGACAAAGTTCTTTGTCTCCACAGACTCCTAAGTGCACCACTCTTGCTTTTTCCTTCATCAATTCGGTGGTTCACCTCATCCGTCATAGACCCATCTGCTGGCACGTCCAGTCCTAAATATCTGAATACATTCACCTCCTCCATACTCTCTTCCTCCAATCTGATATCCAGTCCTTCATCACCTTATCTTTTTGTCATCCTCATAACGTTGCTTTATCCTATATTCATTTTTAATTTTCTTCATTTACATACCCTACCAAATTCATCCACCAACCTCTGCAACTTATCTTCAGAATCTCCCAAAAGCACTGTGTCATCAGCAAAGAATTTATACAAAGTATTTATAGGTCTCAACAATGTTTTAGACATGCTGGAGTATATATGAAACTCCTTAAGCCAAGGTGTTTATGACAAGTGTTAAACTGCTGACAATGCAGCAGTGGAGTGACACTGATGATCGTGCACTGCTCCAGGGAACCCTGGCTTTATTTGTTTTCACCGTTACACACAAACATGTCTTTTTGTGTATCTTGTGTGTATCTGTGTGTGTGTGTGTGTGTGTCTGTCTGTGTGTGTGTGTCTGTCTGTGTCTGTGTGTCTGTCTGTCCTTCTAGTTCTACTTATCTGTCTTTCTGTCTGCCTGTGTGTGTCTTTCCATCTGCTTGTCTCTGTCTCAGAGAGCGGCTCGTAAACCAATGGGTATTACACACAATGCAAAGTCATCACGTCTCATTCCTGATAAAGTAAAAAACGCGTATTACTTGCCAGTCATGCTCAATATGTTTTATATCTACAGGCACTGTACAGTGGACCCTCAGATAAAGGCCATAATCCATTCCAGAAGGTCAGCCTCAATCCGAAATAATATTTCCCATAAGAATTAATGTAAATCCAATTAATCCGTTTCAGACACCCAAAAGTGTTAAAAAAATACATTTTTGAAAGATTAATTATAGTTTTACATACAGAAAACAATGAGAAATAAATATAAAGCACAAATTTTAATGATTACTGAACGGTACAAAACGTTACTGAAGACTCCTTTGCCCTAGCAGAAGGCAGGAAGGGAGAGGGAGTTGGAATCCCCAACTCCCTTTCCCCTCTGTGTAGTGTAGCCCCCTGGGCTACACTACACAGCCATATTACCATAAATAAAAAAAAAAGGCACAATACCATGACTGGAACAATACACAAAAAACCCGCACATAGAAAGACTGCTTACACGACATTTCGGTGGACTTGACAATTTACAAAGTCACACTAGCAAAAAGGAGAGCAGGTGGGTATATATAGCAGAAGGTTGGTGGTGTAGTTGTAGTGAAGGTATATAATTAAGTGAAGTATATAGTTGTAGTAGTGAAGTAGTAGTAGTAGTAGTAGTGTAGGAGTAATAGTTAGTAGTGAAAGGTAGTAGTAGAAAGTATAGTATTTGTATAGTAAAGGTAGTATATATAGTAAAGGTATAGTATAGTAGTAAAAGGTAGTAGTAGTAGTAAGGTATAGTTGTAGTGAAGGTAGTAGTAGTAATAGTGAAGGTAGAAGTAGTAGTAAAAGTGAAGTATAGTAATAGTGAAGTAGTAGTAGTAAGTAGTAATAGTGAAGGTTAGTATATAAGTATTATGAAAATTAGTAGTAGTAATAGTGAAGAAGTAGTAGTAGTAATAGTGAAGGTAGAGTAGTAGTAGTAAAGTGAAGTTGTAGTAGTAGTAGTACAGGTAAAGTGAAAAGTAAAGTAGTAGTAAAGTGACGTAGTAGTAGTAGTAGTAGTAGTAGTAATAGTGAAAGTATAGTAGTATTAGGAGGAGTAGTATAGTAGTACTAGTGAAATAGTAGTAGTAATAGTGAGTAGTAATAGTAAAATTAGTATTAGTAGAGTGAAGGTAGTATGTAGTAGCAAAAGTGAAGGTCAGTATTAGTAGCAATAGTGAAGGGTAGTAGTATAGCAATAGTGAGGTAGTAGTAGTAGTTAGTAGTAACAGTGAAGGTTAGTAGTAGTAAAAGTGAAGTAGTAGTAGTAGTGGAGGTAGTAGGTAGATAGTGAAGTAGTAATAGTAGTGGAAGTAGTAGTATAGTGGAATATAGTTGTGAATAGAGTAGTAGTGCAGGTAGTAGTAGTAGTGAAGGTAGTAGTAGTGAGTAGTAGTAAGTTATGAAGGTAGTAGTAGTGACAGGAAGAGTATAAGAGTAAGTATAGTAGTAAAGGAGTAGTAGTAAAGGGAGTAGTGAAGTGTAGTAGTATGTAGTGGAAGAGTAGTAGTAAAGGTAGTGAAGGGGTAGTAAGGAAGTAGTAGTATAAGGTAGTAGTAGTAAGAGTCGTATGAAAAGGTAAGTAGAAGTGAAGGTAGAATATATGAAGGTAGTCGGAGTAAAGTTTAGTAGTAGATGTAATAGTGAAGGTATAGTAGTAGTAGTAGTAGAGTGAAGGTATAGTAGTAGTAGTAATATAAAGAGAGTAGTAGTAGTGAAGGAGGTAGTAGTAGTATGAAGGTAGTATAGTAGTGAAGGTAGTAGTAGTAGTGAAGGTATGCAGAAGTAGTGAAAGTAGTAGTAGAGTGAAAGTATAGTAGTAGTGAAGGTATAGTAAGTAGTGAAGGTATAGTAGTAATGAAGGTATATAGTTTGTTGAAAGTAGTATTATTTGTAGTGAAGGTAGTATAGTATATAGTAGTGACGGCGAGTAGCAAAATAGTGAAGTAGTATAGTAGAATGAAGGTAGTAAAGATAATAGTGAAGGTAGTAAGTAGTAATAGTGGGGGGAAAAGGTAAGTTTTTTTTAAAAGTAGTAGTAGTAGTATGAAATAGTATATAGTAGTGAAGGTAGTAGTAGTATGAAGGTATATAGTAGTGAAGGTAGTAGTAGTAGTGGTGGTAGTAGTAGTAGTGGTAGTAGTAGTAGTAGTAGTAATAGTAGCAGTAGTAGTAGTAGTAGTAGTGGTAGTAGTAGTAGTAGTAGTAGTTGTAGTAACAGTAGTAGTAGTAATGGTGGGAGTAGTAGTAGTAGTAGTTGTAGTAGCAGTAGTAGTGGTAGTTGAAGAAGTGGTAGTAGTGGTAGTAGTAGTAGCAGTAGTAGTTGTAGTAGTAGTAGTAGTAGTTGTAGTAGTAGTGGTAGTATTACTAGTAGTATAGAAGTAGCAGTAGTAGTTGTAGTAGAAGTAGTAGTAGTTGTAGTAGTAGTTGTAGTAGTAGTTGTAGTAGTGGTAGTATTACTAGTAGTAGTATAGAAGTAGCAGTAGTAGTTGTAGTAGTAGTTGTAGTAGTGGTAGTAGTACTAGTAGTAGTAGTAGTAGTTGTAGTAGTAGTTGTAGTAGTGGTAGTAGTAGTAGTTGTAGTAGTGGTAGTAGTAGTTGTAGTAGTAGTTGTAGTAGTAGTTGTAGTAGTAGTGGTAGTAGTACTAGTAGTAGTTGTAGTAGTAGTTGTAGTAGTGGTAGTAGTACTAGTAGTAGTAGTAGTAGTAGTTGTAGTAGTAGTTGTAGTAGTGGTAGTAGTAGTTGTAGTAGTAGTTGTAGTAGTAGTTGTAGTAGTGGTAGTAGTACTAGTAGTAGTAGTAGTAGTAGCAGTAGTAGTAGTAGTTGTAGTAGTGGTAGTAGTACTAGTAGTAGTATAGTAGCAGCAGTAGAAGTGTATCATGAAGTACTAAGAAGTATACTATCCTTAACCCCTCCTTTACCGGGAACCCTCACCCCCACCCCCTGCATCACCTGCTTCCCCCTCCCCACCCCTCCCCCTGCATACTGCTTCCCCCTCCCCTCACCCCTACCCCCTGCATCACCTGCTTCCCCCCCCCTCACCCCTACCCCTGCATCACTGCTTCCCCCTCCCCTCACCCCCACCCCCTGCATCACCTGCTTCCCCCTCCCCTCACCCCCACCCCCTGCATCACCTGCTTCCCCCTCCCCTCACCCCCACCCCCTGCATCACCTGCTTCCCCCTCCCCTCACCCCCACCCCCTGCATCACCTGCTTCCCCCTCCCCTCACCCCACCCCCTGCATCACCTGCTTCCCCCTCCCCTCACACCCCACCCCCTGCATCACCTGCTTCCCCCTCCCCTCACCCCACCCCCTGCATCACCTGCTTCCCCCTCCCTCACCCCTACCCCCTGCCTCACTTGCATCCCCCTCCCCTCATCCCCACCCCCTGACTCACCTGCTTTCCCCCTCCCCTCACCCCAACCCCCTGCCTCACCTGCTTCCCAGTCCCCTCACCCCAACCCCCTGCCTCACCTGCATCCCCCTCCCCTCACCCCCACCCCCTGCCTCACCTGCTTCCCCTTCCCTAACCCGCACCCACTGCCTCACCTGCTTCCCTCTCCCCTCACCCCCACCCTCTGCCTCACCTGCTTCCCCCTCCCCTCACCCCAACCCCCTGCCTCACCTGCTTCCCCCTCCCCTCACCCCCACCCTCTGCCTCACCTGCTTCCCCTCCCCTATCCTCCACCCCCTGCCTCACCTGCCTTCCCCCCTCCCATCACACTTTTTCTTCCCCTCACCCCGGCCCCCTGCCTCACTTGCTTCCCCTTCCCCTCACCAAGCACCTGCTCCTCCCCTCACCCCCACCTCCTGCCTCACCTGCATCCCTCCTCACCAAGCATATGCTCCTCCCCTCACCCCCACCTTCTGCCTCACCTGCATCCCCCTCTCCTCAACCCCAGCCTCACCTACATCACCCTCCCATCACCCCCACCCCCTGCCTCGCCTGCATCTCCCTCCCCCTCACCCCCACCCCCTGCCCTCACCTGCATCCCCTCCCCTCACGCCCTGCCACACCTGCTTCCCCCTCACCTCACCAAGCACCTGCTCTTTCCCCTCACCCCCACCCCCCCTGCCTCACCTGCTTTCCCCCATCACCTGCTTCCCCCTCACCTCAACAAGCACCTGCTCCTCCCCTCATCCCCACCCCCTGCCTCCACCTGATTCCCCCTCACCTCACCAAGCACCTGCTCCTCCCCTCATCCCCACCCCCTGCCTCACCTGCTTCCCCCCTCCCCTCACCAAGCACCTGCTCCTCCCCTCCATCCCCACCCCCTGCCTAACATGCTTCCCCCTCCCCTCACCCCCTGCCTCACCTGCTTCCCCCTCCCCTCACCACCCCACCCCCTCCCCTCACCCCCACCTCCTGCCTCACCTGCTTCCCCTCCCCTCACCCCCACCCCCTGCCTCACATGCTTCCCCCCGTCTCACCCCCACCCCTGCCTCACCTGCTTCCCTCTCCCCTCACCTCCATCCTCTGCCTCACTTGCTTCCCCCTCCTCTCACCAAGCACCTGCTCCTCCCTCAAACCCACCCCCTGCTTCACCTGCTTCCCCCTCCCCTCACCAAGCACCTGTTCCTCACCTCACCCCCACCGTGCTTCCCCCCTCCCCTCACCAAGCACCTGCTCCTCCCCTCACCCCCACCCCCTGCCTCACCTGCTTCCCCCCTCCCCTCGCCAAGCACCTGATCCTCACCTCACCACCCCACCACCTGCCTCAAATGCTTCCCCCCCTCCACTCACCAAGCACCTGCTCCTCTCCCTCACCCCCACCCCCTGTCTCACCTGTTTTCCCCCCTCCCCTCACCCCCACCCCCTGCCTCACCTGCTTCCCCCTCCCCTCACCCCCACCCCCTGCCTCACCTGCTTCCCCCCTCCCCTCACCCCACCCTCACCTGCTCTTCCCCCCTCCCCTCACCAAGCACCTGCTCCTCCACTCACCCCCAACCCCTGCCTCAACTGCTTCCCCTCCCCTCGCCAAGCACCTGCTCCTCCCTCACCCCCCACCCCCCTGCCTCACCAGCTTCCCCCCTCCCTCACCAAGCACCTGCTCCTCCACTCCACCCCCACCCCCTGCCTCAACTGCTTCCCCTCCCTCGCCAAGCACCTGCTCCTCACCTCACCCCCACCCCTGCCTCACCTGTTTTCCCCCTCACCTCACCAAGCACCTGCTCCTCCCCTCATCCCAACCCCCTGTCTCACCTGCTTCCTCCCTCACCTCACCAAGCACCTGCTCCTCCCCTCACCCACACCCCCTGCCTCACCTGCTTCCCCCTCACCTCACCAAGCACCTGCTCCTCACTCACCCCCACCCCCTGCCTCACCTAGCTTCCCCCTGCCCTCAATAAGCACCTGCTCCTCCCTCATTCCCCACCCCCTCCTCACCTGCTTCCCCCTCACCTCACCAAGCACCTGCTCCTCCCTCATCCCCACCCCTGCCTCACCTGCTTCCCCCTCACCTCACCAAGCACCTGCTCCTCCCTCATCCCCATCCCCTGCCTCACCAGCTTCCCCCTCACCTCACCAAGCACCTGCTCCTCCCTCACCCTCACCCCGCTGCCTCACCCTGCTTCCCCCTCACCTCACCAAGCACCTGCTCCTCCCCATCCCCCCCCCTGCCTCACCAGCTTTCCCCTCAGCTCACCAACACCTGCTCCTCCCTCACCCCCACCCCCTGCCTCACCAGCTTCCCCCTCAGCTCACCAAGCACTCTGCTCCCTCCCTCACCCCCACCCCCTGCCATCACCGTTTTCCCCCTCACCTCACCAAGCACCTGCTCCTCCCCTCATTCCCACCCCCTGCCTCACCTGCTTCCCCCTCACCTCACCAAGCACCTGCTCCTCCCCTCACCCCACACCCCCTGCCTCACCGCTTCCCCCTCACCTCACCAAGCACCTGCTCCTCACCTCACCCCCACCCCCTGCCTCACCTGCTTCCCCCTGCCCTCACCAAGCACCTGCTCCTCCCTCATCCCCACCCCCTGCCTCACCTGCTTCCCCCTCACCTCACCAAGCACCTGCTCCTCCCACATCCCCACCCCCTGCCTCACCTGCTTCCCCCTCACCTCACCAAGCACCTGCTCCTCCCTCATCCCCACCCCGCTGCCTCACCAGCTTCCCCTTCACCTCACCAAGCACCTGCTCCTCCCTCACCCCCACCCCCTGCCTCACCTGCTTCCCCCTCACCTCACCAAGCACCAGCTCCTCCCTCATCCCCATCCCCTGCCTCACCTGCTTCCCCCTCACCTCACCAAGCACCTGCTCCTCCCTCATCCCAACCCCCTGCCTCACCTGCTTCCCCCTCACCTCACCAAGCACCTGCTCCTCCCCTCACCCACACCCCCTGCCTCACCTGCTTCCCCCTCACCCTCACCAAGCACCTGCTCCTCACCTCACCCCCACCCCCTGCCTCACCTGCTTCCCCCTGCCCTCACCAAGCACCTGCTCCTCCCTCATCCCCACCCCTGCCTCACCTGCTCTTCCCCCTCACCTCACCAAGCACCTGCTCCTCCCACATCCCCCACCCCTGCCTCACCTGCTTCCCCCTCACCTCACCAAGCACCTGCTCCTCCCTCATCCCCACCCGCTGCCTCACCAGCTTCCCTTCACCTCACCAAGCACCTGCTCCTCCCTCAACCCCCACCCCTGCCTCACCTGCTTCCCCCTCACCTCACCAAGCACCAGCTCCTCCCTCATCCCCATCCCCTGCCTCACCTGCTTTCCCCCTCACCTCACCAAGCACCTGCTCCTCCCTCATCCCCACCCCCTGCCTCACCTGCTTCCCCCTCACCTCACCAAGCACCTGCTCCTCCCTCATCCCCACCCCCTGCCTCACCTGCTTCCCCTCACCTCACCAAGCACTGCTCCTCCCTCATCCCCACCCCCTGCCTCACCAGCTTCCCCCTCACCTCACCAAGCACCTGCTCCTCCCTCACCCCCACCCCCTAGCCTCACCTGCTTCCCCCTCACCTCACCAAGCACCTGCTCCTCCTTCATCCCCACCCCCCTGCCTCACCAGCTTCCCCCTCAGCCCAACAAGCACCTGCTCCTCCCTCACCCCCACCCCCTGCCTCACCAGCTTCCCCACTCAGCTCACCAAGCACCTGCTCATCCCTCACCCCCACCCCCTGCCTCACCTGCTCCCCCTGCCCTCACCAAGCACCTGCTCCTCCCTCATCCCCACCCCCTGCCTCACCTGCTTCCCCCTGCCCTCACCAAGCACCTGCTCCTCCCCTCATCCCAACCCCCTGCCTCACCTGCTTCCCCCCACCTCACCAAGCACTTGCTCCTCACCTTCACCCCCCACCCTCTGCTCACCAGCTTCCCCCTCACCTCACCAAGCACCTGCTCCTCCCTCAGCCCCACCCCCTGCCTCACTGCTTCACCCTCACCTCACCAAGCTCCTGCTCCTCCCCTCATCCCCACCCCCTGCCTCACCTGCTTCCCCCTCAACCTCACCAAGCACCTGCTCCTCCCCTCATCCCCACCCCCCTGCCTCACCTCTTCCCCCTCACCTCACCAAGCACCTGCTCCTCCCCTCATCCCCACCCCCTGCCTCACCTGCTTCCCCCTCACCTCACCAAGCAACCTGCTCCTCCCCTCATCCCCACCCCCTGCCTCACCTGCTTCCCCCTCACCTCACCAAGCACCTGCTCCTCCCCTCACCCCCACCCCCTGCCTCACCAGCTTCCCCCTCACCTCACCAAGCACCTGCTCCTCCCCTCACCCCCACCCCCTGCCTCACCACTTCCCCCCTCACCTCACCAAGCACCTGCTCCTCCCCTCATCCCCACCCCTGCCTCACCTGCCCTCCCCCCACCTCACCAAGCACCTGCTCCTCCCCTCATCCCCACCCCCTGCCTCACCTGCTTCACCCTCACCTCACCAAGCACCTGCTCCTCCCTCACCTGCTTCCCACTCACCTCACCAAGCACCTGCTCCCCCCTCACCTGCTTCACCCTCACCTCACCAAGCACCTGCTCCTCCCCACCCCCTGCCTCACCTGCTTCACCCTCAAACCCCACCAAGCACCTCTCCTTCCCTCACCCCACCCCCCGCCTCACCCTGCTTCAAACCCTCAACCTCACCAAGCACCCCGCTTCTCCCTCACCTGCTTCCCACTCACCTCACCAAGCACCTGCTCCTCCCTCACCTGCTTCACCCTCACCTCACCAAGCACCTGCTCCTCCCCACCCCCTGCCTCACCTGCTTCACCCTCACCTCACCAAGCACCTGCTCCTCCCTCAAACCCCCCCCCCCTGCCTCACCTGCTTCACCCTCACCTCACCAAGCACCTGGTCCTCCTCTCACCCCCACCCCCTGCCTCACCAGCTTCCCCCCCGTCTCACCAAGCACCTACTCCTCCCCTCATCCCCACCCCCGCCTCACCAGCTCCCCCTCACCTCACCAAGCACCTGCTCCTCCCCTCATCCCCACCCCCTGCCTCACCTGCTTCCCCCCACCTCACCAAGCACCTGCTCCTCCCCCTTTATCCCCACCCCCTGCCTCACCGCTTCCCCCCTCACCTCACCAAGCACCTGCTCCTCCCTCACCTCTTCCCACTCACCTCACCAAGCACCTGCTCCTCCCTCACCTGCTCAAACCCCCACCTCACCAAGCACCTGCTCCTCCCCACCCCCTGCCTCACCTGCTTCACCCTCACCTCAGCAAGCACCTGCTCCTCCCCACCCCCACCCCCTGCCTCACCTGCTTCACCCATCACCTCACCAGCCCTGCCCCCTCCCTCACCCCCACCCCCCTGCCTCACCAGCTTCCCCCTCACCTCACCAACACCTACTCCTCCCCCCATCCCCACCCCCTGCCTCACCAGCTTCCCCCTCTCCTCACCAAGCACTTGCTCCTCCCCCATCCCCACCCCCTGCCTCACCTCTTCCCCCCCCCACCTCACCAAGCACCTGCTCCCCCCCTCATCCCCCACCCCCCTCCTCACCTCTTCCCCCTCACCTCACCAAGCACCTGCTCCTCCCCTCATCCCCACCCCCTGCCTCACCTGCTTCCCCCTCACCTCACCAAGCACCTACTCCTCCCCTCATCCCCACCCCCGCCTCACCAGCTTCCCCCCTCACCTCACCAAGCACTTTCTCCTCCCTCATCCCCACCCCCCTGCCTCACCACTTCCCCCTCCCCTCACCAAGCACCCGCTCCTCCCCCACCCCCACCCCCTGCCTCACCTGCTTTACCCTCACCTCACCAAGCACCTGCTCCTCCCCCACCCCCTGCGTCCACCTGCTTCCCCTCACCTCACCAAGCACCTCTCCTCCTCACCCCCTGCCTCACCTGCTTCACCCTCACCTCACCAAGCACCTGCTCCTCCCCACCCCCAGCCTCACCTGCTTCACTCTCACCTCACCAAGCACCTGCTCCTCCCCACCCCCTGCCTCACCTGCTTCACCCTCACCTCACCAAGCACCTGCTCCTCCCCAGGTGATCTCTAAGCACCTGTGCTAATCCACTATAATGGAGACAACATTCTCTTTACCGCAATTGTGAGTGCTAGCGTGACCTGGGGGGCTGATTTGTCTGATTTGTACTCCGTGGGAACTGTACTTTGAATTGTGTTTGTGTAATTCGTATTTGTGTAATTTGTGTGTGTATGTGTATGTGTGTGTGTGTGGTTTGTGTGTGTGTGGTGTGTGTGTGTGTGTGTGTGTGTGTGTGTGTGTGTGTGTGTGTTTTGTGTGTGTGTGTGTGTGTGGTGTTTTGTGTGTGTGTGTGTGATTTGTGTGTGTGTGTGATTTGTGTGTGTGTGATTTGTGTGTGTGTGTGTGTGTGATTTTTTGTGTGTGTGTGTGTGTGATTTGTGGGGGTTGTGTGATTTGTGTGTGTTGTGTGTTGTGTGATTTGTGTGTGTGTGTGGATTTTTGTGTGTGTGTGTGTGTGTGATTTGTGTGTGTGTGTGTGGGGTGGATTTGTGTGTGTGTTTGATTTGTGTGTGTGTGTGTGTGGTGTGTGATTTTGTGTGTGTGTGTGTGTGTTTATTTGTGTGTGTGGGGTGTGTGTGTGTGTGTGTGGTGTGGTATGTGTGTGCATGTGTGTAATGTGTATACTCACCTATTTGTGGTTGCAGGGGTCGAGTCATAGCTCCTGGCCCCGCCTCTTCACTGATTGCTACTAGGTCCTCTCTCTCCCTGCTCCATGAGCTCTATCATACCTCGCCTTAAAACTATGTATGGTTCCCGCCTCCACTACGTCACTTTCTAGGCTATTCCACGGCCTGACTACTCTATGACTGAAGAAATACTTCCTAACATCCCTTTGATTCATCTGAGTCTTCAACTTCCAATTGTGACCTCTTGTGTCTGTGTCCCTTCTCTGGAACATCCCGTCTTTGTCCACCTCGTCTATTCCGCGCAGTATTTTATATGTCGTTATTATGTCTCCCCTGACCCTCCTGGCCTCCAGTGTCGTCAGGCCGATTTCCCTCAACCTTTCCTCGTAGGACAATCCCCGTAGCTCTGGGACTAGTCTTGTTGCAAACCTTTGCACTTTCTCTAATTTCTTGACGTGCTTGACTAGGTGTGTGTGTGTGTGTACGTACTCACCTAATTCACCCAATTGTGGTTGCAGGGGTCGAGACTCAGCTCCTGGCCCCGTGTGTGTGTGTGTGTGTGTGTGTGTGTGTGTGTGGTGTGTGTGTTGTGTTTGGTGTGTGTATGTATGTGTGTGTGTGTGTGTGTGTACGTGTGTGTGTGTGTGTGTGTGTGTGTGTTATGTATGTGTGTGTGTATGTGTGTGTACGTGTGTGTGTGTGTATGTGTGTGTGTTGTGTGTGTATGTATGTGTGTGTGTGTTTTGTGTATGTGTGTGTGTGTGTGTGTGTGTGTTTGTGTGTACTCACCTAATTCACCCAAATTGTGGTTGCAGGGGTCGAGACTCAGTCCTGGCCCCCTGTGTGTGTGTGTGTGTGTGTGTTGTGTGTGTTTTGTGTGTGGTGTGTGTGTGTGTTTTGTGTGTGTTTTGTGTGTGTGTGTGTGTGTGTGATGTGTGTGTATGTGTGTGTGTGTGTGTGTGTGTGTGTGTGTGTGTGTGTGTGTGTGTATGTGTGTGTATGTGTGTGTGTATTGTGTGTGTTTTGTGTGTGTGTGTGTGTGTGTGTGTTGTGTGTGTGTGTGTGTGTGTGTGTGTGTGTGGTGTGTGTGTGGTTTTGTTTGTGTGAGAGAGATTTGTGTTTTTTGGGGTTTTGAGTTGTGTATTATACGTTTGATTTGTGGGTGTTTACTGTGAGTCGTGAATTGTGGGTTGTGGGATTTATAGGTTTTGTTGGTTAGTGAATTGTATTTGTATTTTTTTAGTTTAGTCTTGTTTGTGTCTTGTTTATTGTACTTTGTTATTGTTTGTGTCTTGTTTATTGTACTTTGTTTTTGTGTCTTGTTTATTGTACTTTGTTATTGTTTGTGTTTTTGTTTATTTTACTTTGTTATTGTTTGTGTCTTGTTTATTGTACTTTGTTATTGTTTTTGTCTTGTTTATTGTTTCTTTGTTATTGTTTGTGTCTTGTTTATTGTACTTTTTTTATTGTTTGTGTTTTTGTTTATTGTACTTTGTTATTGTTTGTGTCTTGTTTATTGTGCTTGTTATTGTTTGTGTCTTGTTTATTGTACTTTGTTATTGTGTCCCTTTTTATTGTACCCTTTTTTATTGGTTTGTGTCTTGTTTATTGTACTTTGTTATTGTTTGTGTCTTGTTTATTGTACTTGTTATTGTTTGTGTCTTGTTTATTGTACTTTGTTATTGTTTGTGTCCCTTTTTTATTGTACTTTGTTATTTTTTGTGGTCTTGTTTATTGTACTTTGTTATTGTTTGTGTCTAGTTTATTGTGCTTTGTTATTGTTTGTGTCTTGTTTATTGTACTTTTTTATTGTGTCTTGTTTTATTGTACTTTGTTATTGTTTGTGTCTTGTTTATTGTACTTTGTTATTGTTTTTTGTCTTGTTTATTGTACTTTGTTATTGTTTGTGTCTTGTTTATTGTACTTTGTTATTGTTTGTGTCTTGTTTATTGTACTTTGTTATTGTTTGTGTCTTTTTTATTGTACTTGTTATTGTTTGTGTCTTGTTATTGTACTTTATTGTTTGTGTCTTGTTTTTGTACTTTGTTATTGTTTGTGTCTTGTTTATTGTACTTTGTTATTGTTTGTGTCTTGTTTATTGTACTTTTATTGTTTGGGGTCTTGTTTATTGTACTTTGTTATTGTTTGTGTCTTGTTTATTGTACTTTGTTATTGTTTGTGTCTTGTTTATTGTACTTTGTTATTGTGTTTGTTTATTGTACTTTGTTATTGTTTGTGGGCTTTTTTTTGTACTTTGTTATTGTTTGTGTCTTGTTTATTGTACTTTGTTATTGTTTGTGTCTTGTTTATTGTACTTTGTTATTGTTTGTGTCTTGTTTATTGTACTTTGTTATTGTTTGTGTCTTGTTTATTGTCTTTGTTATTGGTTGTTTATGTACTTTGTTATTGTTTGTGTCTTGTTTATTGTACTTTGTTATTGTGTCTTGTTTATTGTACTTTGTTATTTTTGTGTCTTTTTTATTGTACTTTGTTATTTGTTTGTGTCTTGTTTATTGTACTTTGTTTGTTTGTGTCTTGTTTATTGTACTTTGTTATTGTTTGTGTCTTGTTTATTGTACTTTGTTATTGTTTGTGTCTTGTTTATTGTACTTTGTTATTGTTTGTGTCTGTTTATTGTACTTTGTTATTGGTTTGTGTCTTGTTTATTGTTTCTTTGTTATTGTTTGTGTCTTGTTTTATTGTACTTTGTTATTGTGTCTTGTTTATTGTACTTTGTTATTGTTTGTGTCTTGTTTATTGTACTTTGTTATTGTTTGTGTCTGTTTATTGTACTTTGTTATTGTTTTTGTTTGTTTATTGTACTTTTTTATTGTTTGTGTCTTGTTTTTTGTACTTTGTTATTGTTTTTTGTCTTGTTTATTGTGCTTTGTTATTGTTTGTGTCTTGTTTATTGTACTTTGTTATTGTTTGTGTCTTGTTTATTGTACTTTGTTATTGTTTGTGTCTGTTTATTTACTTTGTTATTGTTTGTGTCTTGTTTATTGTCTTTGTTTTGTTTGTGTTTGTTTATGTATTTGTTATTGTTTGTGTCTTGTTTATTGTACTTTGTTATTGTTTGTGTTTGTTTATTGTACTTGTTATTGTTTGTGTCTTGTTATTGTACTTTGTTATTGTGTCTTTTTATATTGTACTTTGTTATTGTTTGTGTCTTGTTTTTTTGTACTTTGTTATTGTTTTGTGTCTTGTTTATTTTACTTTGTTTTTGGGTTTTTGTCTTGTTTATTGTACTTTGTTATTGTTTGTGTCTTGTTTATTGTACTTTGTTATTGTGTCTTGTTTATTGTACTTTGTTATGTTTTTGTCTTGTTTATTGTACTTTGTTATTTTTTGTGTCTTGTTTTTTTGTACTTTGTTATTGTTTGTGTTTTTGTTTATTGTGCTTTGTTTTTTGTTTGTGTCTTGTTTTTGTACTTTGTTATTGTTTGTGTCTTGTTTATTGTACTTTGTTATTGTTTGTGTTTGTTATTGACTTTGTTATTGTTGTGTCTTGTTTATTGTACTTTGTTATTGTTTGTGTCTTGTTTTTTTGTCTTTGTTATTGTTTGTGTCTTGTTTATTGTACTTTTTTTATTGTTTGTGTCTTGTTTTTTTGTACTTGTTATTGTTTGTGTCTTGTTTATTGTGCTTTGTTATTGTTGTGTCTTGTTTATTGTACTTTGTTTTTGTGTCTTGTTTATTGTACTTTTGTTATTGTTTGTGTCTTGTTTATTGTGCTTTGTTTTTTTTGTTTGTTTATTGTACTTTTTATTGTGCTTGTTTATTGTACTTTGTTATTGTTTGTGTCTTGTTTATTGTACTTTGTTATTGTTTGTGTCTTGTTTATTGTACTTTGTTATTGTGTCTTGTTTATTGTACTTTGTTATTGTTTGTGTCTTGTTTATTGTGCTTTGTTATTGTTTGTGTCTTGTTTATTGTACTTTGTTATTGTTTGTGTCTTGTTTATTGTACTTTGTTATTGTTTGTGTCTTGTTTATTGTACTTTGTTATTGTTGTGTCTTGTTTATTGTACTTTGTTATTGTTTGTGTCTTGTTTATTGTACTTTGTTATTGTGTCCCTTTTTTATTGTACTTTGTTATTGTTTGTGTCTTGTTTATTGTACTTTGTTATTGTTTGTGTCTTGTTTATTGTGCTTTGTTATTGTTTGTGTCTTGTTTATTGTACTTTGTTATTGTGTCTTGTTTATTGTACTTTGTTATTGTTTGTGTCTTGTTTATTGTCTTTGTTATTGTTTGTGTCTTGTTTATTGTACTTTGTATTGTTTGTGTCTTGTTTATTGTACTTTGTTATTTTTTTGTGTCTTTTTTATTGTACTTTGTTATTGTTTGTCTTTGTTTATTTTACTTTGTTATTGTTTTTTTCTTGTTTAAATTTTACTTTTTTATGTTTGTGTCTTGTTTATTGTACTTTGTTATTGTGTCTTGTTTATTGTACTTTGTTATTGTTTTTTGTCTTTTTTTATTGTACTTTGTTATTGTTTTGTCTTTGTTTATTGTACTTTGTTATTGTTTGTGTCTTGTTTATTGTACTTTGTTATTGTTTGTGTCTTGTTTTTTTGTAATTTGTTATTGTTTGTGTTTTTTGTTTATTGTACTTTGTTATTGTTTGTGGGCTTGTTTATTGTACTTTGTTTTGTTTTTGTCTTGTTTATTGTACTTTGGTTATTGTTTGTGTCTTGTTTATTGGGACTTTGTTTTTTGTTTGTGTCTTGTTTATTGTACTTTGTTATTGTGTTTTGTTTAAATTTTACTTTGTTATTGTTGTGTCTTGTTTATTGTACTTTGTTATTGTTTTGTCTTGTTTATTGTACTTTTTTATTGTTTGTGTTTTGTTTATTGTACTTTTTTATTGTTTTTTGTCTTGTTTATTGTAACTTTGTTATTGTTTGTGTCTTGTTTATTTACTTTGTTATTGTTTGTGTCTTGTTTATTGTACTTTGTTATTGTTTGTGTCTTGTTTATTTTTACTTTGTTATTGTTTGTGTCTTGTTTTTTACTTTGTTATTGTGTCTTGTTTATTGTACTTTGTTATTTTTTGTGTCTTGTTTATTGTACTTTGTTATTGTTTGTGTCTTGTTTATTGTTTCTTTGTTATTGTTTGTGTCCCTTGGGTTTTTTGTACTTTGTTATTGTTTGTGTTTTTGTTTTTTTTGTACTTTGTTATTGTTTGTGTCTTGTTTATTTTTGCTTTGTTATTGTTTGTGTTTGTTTATTGTACTTTGTTATTGTTTGTGTCTTTTTTATTGTACTTTTTTATTGTTTGTGTCTTGTTTATTGTCTTTGTTATTGGGTTTGTGTCTTGTTTATTGTACTTTGTTATTGTTTGTGGGGCTTGTTTATTTTACTTTGTTATTGTTTTTGTCTTGTTTATTGTACTTTGTTATTGTTTGTTGTTTTAATTTTGTTTGTTATTGTTTTTGCTTTTTATTGTACTTTGTTTTGTGTCTTGTTTTTTTGTACTTTGTTATTGTTTGTGTCTTGTTTATTGTACTTTGTTATTTTTTGTGTCTTGGTTTTTTGTTTCTTTTTTATTGTTGTGTTTGTTTAAATTGTCTTTGTTATTGTTTTGTCTTGTTTATTGTACTTTGTTATTGTTTGTGTCTTGTTTTAAATTTTACTTTGTTATTGTTTGTGTCTTGTTTATTGTTTCTTTGTTATTGTTTGTGTCTTGTTTTTGTTCTTTGTTATTGTTTGTGTCTTGTTTATTGTACTTTGTTATTTTTTGTGTCTTGTTTATTGTTCTTTGTTTTGTTTGTGTCTTGTTTATTGTATTTTATTGTTTGTGTTTGTTTATTGTACTTGTTTTGTTTTGTCTTGTTTATTGTACTTTGTTATTGTGTCTTGTTTATTGTACTTTGTTATTGTTTGTGTCTTGTTTATTGTACTTTGTTATTGTTTGTGTCTTGTTTATTGTACTTTGTTATTGTTGTGTCTTGTTAAATTTTACTTTGTTATTGTTTGTGTCTTTGTTTATTGTACTTTGTTATTGTTTGTGTCTTGTTTATTGTACTTTGTTATTGTGTCTTGTTTATTGTACTTTGTTATTGTTTGTGTCTTGTTTATTGTACTTTGTTATTGTGTCTTGTTTATTGTACTTTGTTATTGTTTGTGTCTTGTTTATTTTACTTTTTTTGTTTGTGTCTTGTTTATTGTACTTTGTTATTGTTTGTGGGCTTGTTTATTGTACTTTGTTTTGTTTGTGTCTTGTTTATTGTAATTTGTTATTGTTTGTGTCTTGTTTATTGTACTTTGTTTTTTGTTTGTGTCTTGTTTATTGTTTTCTTTGTTATTTTTTGTGTCTTGTTTATTGTACTTTGCTATTGTTTGTGTCTTGTTTATTGTTACTTTGTTTTTTGTGTCTTGTTTATTGTACTTTGTTATTGTTTGTGTCTTGTTTATTGTACTTTGTTATTGTTTGTGTCTTGTTTATTGTACTTTGTTATTGTTTGTGTCTTGTTTATTGTACTTTGTTATTTTTTTGGGCTTGTTTATTGACTTTGTTATTGTTTGTGTCTTGTTTTTGTTTCTTTGTTATTGTTTGTGTCTTGTTTATTGTACTTTGTTATTGTTTTTTGTCTTGTTTATTGTACTTTTTTTATTGTTTGTGTCTTGTTTATTGTACTTTGTTATTTTTTTGTGTCTTGTTTTTTTTACTTTGTTATTGTTTGTGTCTTGTTTATTGTACTTTGTTATTGTTTGTGTCTTGTTTATTGTACTTTGTTATTGTTTGTGTATTGTTTATTGTACTTGTTTTTGTTTGTGTCTTGTTTATTGTACTTTGTTATTGTGTCTTGTTTATTGTACTTTGTTATTGTTTGTGTCTTGTTTATTGTACTTTGTTATTGTTTGTGTCTTGTTTTTTTGTTTACTTTGTTATTGTTTGTGTCTTGTTTATTGTACTTTGTTATTGGTTTGTGTCTTGTTTATTGTACTTGTTATTGTTTGGTCTTGTTTATTGTACTTTGTTTTGTTTGTGTCTTGTTTATTGACTTTGTTATTGTTTTGTTTGTTTTGTATTTGTTATTGTGTCTGTTTATTGTACTTTGTTATTGTTTGTGTTTGTTTTTTTGTACTTTGTTATTGCTTGTGTCTTGTTTTATTGTACTTTGTTATTGTTGTGTCTTGTTTATTGTACTTTGTTATTTGTTTGTGTCTTGTTTTTTTTTTACTTGTTATTGTTTTTGTCTTGTTTATTGTACTTTGGATTTTTGTGTCTTGTTTATTGTACTTTGTTATTGTTTGTGTTTGTTTATTGTACTTTGTTATTGTTTGTGCTTGTTTTTTGTACTTTGTTATTGTTTGTGTCTTGTTTATTGTGCTTTGTTATTGTTTGTGTCTTGTTTATTGTACTTTGTTATTGTTTGTGTCTTGTTTATTGTACTTTGTTATTGTTTGTGTCTTGTTTATTGTGCCCTTTTTTATTGTTTGTGTCTTGTTTTTTTGTACTTTGTTATTGTGTCTTGTTTATTGTACTTTGTTATTGTTTGTGTCTTGTTTATTGTGCTTTGTTATTGTTTGTGTCTTGTTTATTGTACTTTGTTATTGTGTCTTGTTTATTGTACTTTGTATTGTTTGTCTTGTTTATTTACTTGTTATTGTTTGTGTCTTGTTTATTGTACTTTGTTATTGTGTCTTGTTTATTGTACTTTGTTATTGTTTGTGTCTTGTTTATTGTACTTTGTTATTGTTTGTGTCTTGTTTATTGTACTTTGTTATTGTTTGTGTCTTGTTTAAATTTTACTTTGTTATTGTTTGTGACTTGTTTATTGTACTTTGTTATTGTTTGTGTCTTGTTTATTGTACTTTGTTATTGTTTGTGTCTTTTTATTGTACTTTGTTATTTTGTCTGTTATTGTACTTTGTTATTGTTTGTGTTTTTTGTTTATTGTACTTTGTTATTGTTTGTGTCTTGTTTTTTTGTTTCTTTGTTATTGTTGTGTCTTGTTTATTGTACTTTGGTTATTGTGTCTTGTTTATTGTACTTTGTTATTGTTTGTGTCTTGTTTATTGTGCTTTGTTATGTTTGTGTCTTGTTTATTGTACTTTGTTATTGTTTGTGTCTTGTTTATTGTACTTTGTTATTGTTTGTGTCTTGTTTTTTTGTACTTTGTTATTGTTGTCTTGTTTATTTTACTTTGTTATTGTTTGTGTCTTGTTTATTGTACTTGTTTTGTTTGTGTCGTTTTTGTACTTTGTTATTGTGTCTTGTTTATTGTACTTTGTTATTGTTTGTGTCTTGTTTATTGTACTTTGTTATTGTTTGTGTCTTGTTTTTGTACTTTGTTATTGTTTGGTCTTGTTTATTTTTACTTTGTTATTGTTTGTGTCTTGTTTATTGTAATTTGTTTATTGTTTGTGTCTTGTTTATTGTACTTTTTTATTGTTTTGTGTTCTTGTTTATTGTACTTTGTGTATGTTTGTGTCTTTTTTATTGTACTTTGTTATTGTTTGTTCTTGTTTATTGTACTTTGTTTGTTTGTGTCTTGTTTATTGTACTTTGTTATTGTGTTTTGTTTATTGTACTTTTATTGTTTGGTCTTGTTTATTGAATTTGTTATTTTTTGTGTCTTGTTTATTGTACTTTGTTATTGTTTGTGTTTGTTTATTGTACTTTGTTATTTTTTGTGTCTTGTTTATTGTAAATTTGTTATTGTTTTTGTCTTGTTTATTGTTACTTTGTTATTGTTTTTTGTCTTGTTTATTGTACTTTGTTATTGTTTGTGTCTTGTTTATTGGGACTTTTTATTGTTGTGTCTTGTTTATTGTAAATTTGTTATTGGGTCTTGTTTTATTTGTACTTTGTTATTGTTGTGTCTTGTTTTATTGTACTTTGTTATTGTTTGTTCTTGTTATTGTACTTTGTTATTGTTTGTGTCTTGGGTTATGTATTGTTTGTTTGTGTCTTGTTTATTTTTAAATTTGTTATTGTTTGTTGTGTCTTGTTTATTGTGCTTTGTTATTGTTTGTGTCTTGTTTATTGTACTTTGTTTTTTGTTTGTGTCTTGTTTATTGTAAATTTGTTATTGTTTGTGGGCTTGTTTATTGTACTTTGTTATTGTCTGTTTTCTTGTTTATTGTACTTTGTTATTGTTTGTTTCTTGTTTTATTGTGCTTTGTTATTGTTTGTGTCTTGTTTATTGTACTTTGTTAAATTTTGTCTTGTTTTATTGTACTTTGTTATTGTTTGTGTCTTGTTTATTGTCTTTGTTATTGTTTGTGTCTTGTTATTGTACTTTTTTATTGGTCTTGTTATTTTACTTTTTATTGTTTGTGTCTTGTTTATTGTGCTTTGTTATTGTTTGTGTCTTGTTTATTGACTTTGTTATTGTGTCTTGTTTATTGTACTTTGTTATTTTTTTTGTGTCTTGTTTATTGTACTTTGTTATTGTTTTTGTCTTGTTTATTGTACTTTGTTATTGTGTCTTGTTTATTTTACTTGGGTTTTTGTTTTGTGTCTTTTTTATTGTGCTTTTTTATTGTTTGTGTCTTGTTTATGTTTCTTTGTTATTGTTTTGTGTCTTGTTTATTGTACTTTGTTATTGTTTGTGTCTTGTTTATTGTACTTTGTTATTGTTTGTGTCTTGTTTATTGTACTTTGTTTTTGTTTGGTTTCTTGTTTATTGTACTTTGTTATTGGGGTCTTGTTTATTGTACTTTGTTTTTTGTTGTGTCTTGGGTTTTTTGTTACTTTGTTATTGTTTGTGTCTTGTTTATTGTGCTTTGTTATTGTTTGTGTCTTGTTTATTGTACTTTGTTATTGTGTCTTGTTTATTGAATTTGTTATTGTTTGTGTCTTGGTTTATTGTGCTTTGTTATTGTTTGTTTTCTTGTTTATTGTACTTTGTTATTGTTGTGCTTGTTTATTGTACTTTGTTATTTGTCTTGTTTTTTGTACTTTGTTATTGTTTGTCTTGTTTATTGTACTTTGTTATTGTTTGTGTTTGTTTTTTGTACTTTGTTATTGTTTGTGTCTTGTTTATTGTACTTTGTTTTTTTGTTTGTGGGCTTGTTTATTGTCTTTGTTATTGTTTGTGTCTTGTTTATTGTACTTTGTTATTTTTTGTGTCTTGTTTATTGTACTTTGTTATTGTTTGTGTCTTGTTTATTTGTACTTTGTTATTGTTTGTGTCTTGTTTATTGTACTTTTGTTATTGTTTGTGTCTTGTTTTTTTGTGCTTTGTTATTGTTTGTGTCTTGTTTATTGTACTTTGTTATTGTTTGTGTTTTGTTTATTGTACTTTGTTATTGTGTTGTGTTTGTTTATTGTACTTTGTTATTGTTTGTGTCTTGTTTATTGTACTTTGTTATTGTTTGTGTCTTGTTTATTGTGCTTTGTTATTGTTTGTGTCTTGTTTATTGTACTTTGTTATTGTTTGTGTCTTGTTTGTGCTTTGTTATTGTTTGTGTCTTGTTATTTTTTCTTTGTTATTGTTCTTGTTTATTGGACTTTGTTATTGTTTGTGGCTTGTTTATGTAACTTTGTTTTTGTTGTGTCTTGTTTTATTGTATTTGTTATTGTTTGTGTCTTGTTTATTGTGATTTTGTTATTGTTTGTGTTTGTTTATTTGTATTTGTTATTGTTTGTGTCTTGTTTAAAATTGTACTTTGTTATTGTTTTTGGGCTTGTTTATTTGTGCTTTGTTTTGTTTGTGGGCTTGTTTTTGTACTTTGGTTATTGTGTCTTGTTTTTTGTATTTGGGTTATTGTTTGTGTTTGTTTATTGTACTTTGTTATTGTTTTGTTTTTTTGGGATTATTGTATTTATGTTTTGTGTTTTTTATTGTCTTTGTTATTGTTTGTGTCTTGTTTATTGTCTTTTTTATTGTTTGTTGTCTTGTTTATTGTACTTTTGTTATTGTTTGTGTCTTTTTATTGTACTTTGTTATTGTTTGTGTCTTGTTTATTGTCTTGTTTTGTTTGTGTCTTGTTTATTGTACTTTATTGTTTGTGTCTTGTTTATTGTACTTTGTTATTGTTTTGTGTCTTGTTTATTGTGCTTTTTTTATTGTTTGTGTCTTGTTTATTGTACTTTGTTATTTTGTGTCTTGTTTATTGTCTTTGTTAGTTTGTGTTTGTTTTGTATTTGTTTTGTTTGGTTTGGGGTAAGAATCTGGTTTCTCTCTTTTTCTTTCACTCTCTTTTACTCTATCTCCTTGAGAGAGGTAAAGGGCAGCAATTTCATTTCATTTCTCTCTTTCTCTCTCTCTCTCTCTCAATCTCTTCTCTCTCTCTCACTCTTCACTCTCTCTCTCTCTCTCTCTCTTTTCTCTCACTTAACAGAGTTTTAAAGGTTTTGGTTAAGGTTTTACTTTTTAAAGCTAAGAACTGTTATACATAGTTCATTTTAAATCTTCTATGGGCTCTCTCCCCTTTATGTCATTTATGGAAAGTTGGGAGCTAGGACGACACTTTTGGGAAATTTTAAGAGAAAATATGCGTCGTTTCTTTAATGTTGGTGGGAATTTGTTTGGGAGGGAAAAAAAATGTTGGAGGGGAGGGGGAGGAAGAACAGGGAGGGAAAACTGAGGTGATGGGGGAGGAGAGGAAAAAAGGGAAGAGAGAGGAGGAGGATGTATTAAGGTAAACAGAAGAACATGACAAAGCTACGTGAGTGAACATGGGTGTATTCAGTTGTACTCACTGTTAAACAAGACGACAGATCTGCGTCTTCCAGCCTTCACTAACTGCTCTTAGTCGCCTGTATGAGAGGCTCACAGCTCTACTGAAACATTCTCAGTTTTACAAACCCCTCCTGTTTTGATGGAGTATGGACAAGTAGTATCTGTATGATGGAGTGTGACAAGTGCTCATCCTGTATGATGGAGTGTGACAAGTAGCTCATCCTGTATGATGGAGTGTGACAAGCAAATCATCCTGTATGATGGAGTGTGACAAGCAAATCATCCTGTATGATGGAGTGTGACAAGTAGCTCATCCTGTATGATGGAGTGTGACAAGTAGCTCATCCTGTATGATGGAGTGTGACAAGTAGCTCATCCTGTATGATGGAGTGTGACAAGCAAATCATCCTGTATGATGGAGTGTGACAAGTAGCTCATCCTGTATGATGGAGTGTGACAAGTAGCTCATCCTGTATGATGGAGTATGACAAGTAGCTCATCCTGTATGATGGAGTGTGACAAGTAGCTCATCCTGTATGATGGAGTGTGACAAGTAGCTCATCCTGTATGATGGAGTGTGACAAGTAGCTCATCCTGTATGATGGAGTGTGACAAGTAGCTCATCCTGTATGATGGAGTGTGACAAGTAGCTCATCCTGTATGATGGAGTGTGACAAGTAGCTCATCCTGTATGACGGAGTGTGACAAGTAGCTCATCCTGTATGACGGAGTGTGACAAGTAGCTCATCCTGTATGACGGAGTATGACAAGTAGCTCATCCTGTATGATGGAGTGTGACAAGTAGCTCGTCCTGTATGACGGAGTGTGACAAGTAGCTCATCCTGTATGACGGAGTGTGACAAGTAGCTCATCCTGTATGACGGAGTGTGACAAGTAGCTCATCCTGTATGACGGAGTGTGACAAGCAAATCATCCTGTATGATGGAGTGTGACAAGCAAATCATCCTGTATGACGGAGTGTGACAAGCAAATCATCCTGTATGATGGAGTGTGACAAGTAGCTCATCCTGTATGACGGAGTGTGACAAGTAGCTCATCCTGTATGACGGAGTGTGACAAGCAAATCATCCTGTATGATGGAGTGTGACAAGCAAATCATCCTGTATGACGGAGTGTGACAAGCAAATCATCCTGTATGATGGAGTGTGACAAGCAAATCATCCTGTATGATGGAGTGTGACAAGTAGCTCATCCTGTATGACGGAGTGTGACAAGCAAATCATCCTGTATGATGGAGTGTGACAAGCAAATCATCCTGTATGACGGAGTGTGACAAGCAAATCATCCTGTATGATGGAGTGTGACAAGCAAATCATCCTGTATGACGGAGTGTGACAAGCAAATCATCCTGTATGATGGAAGTGTGAATGCAAATCATCCTGTATGACGGAGTGTGACAAGCAAATCATCCTGTATGATGGAGTGTGACAAGTAGCTCATCCTGTATGATGGAGTGTGACAAGTAGCTCATCCTGTATGACGGAGTGTGACAAGTAGCTCATCCTGTATGACGGAGTGTGACAAGTAGCTCATCCTGTATGACGGAGTGTGACAAGCAAATCATCCTGTATGATGGAGTGTGACAAGTAGCTCATCCTGTATGATGGAGTGTGACAAGTAGCTCATCCTGTATGACGGAGTGTGACAAGCAAATCATCCTGTATGATGGAGTGTGACAAGTAGCTCATCCTGTATGACGGAGTGTGACAAGCAAATCATCCTGTATGATGGAGTGTGACAAGTAGCTCATCCTGTATGATGGAGTGTGACAAGTAGCTCATCCTGTATGATGGAGTGTGACAAGCAGCTCATCCTGTATGATGGAGTGTGACAAGTAGCTCATCCTGTATGATGGAGTGTGACAAGTAGCTCATCCTGTATGATGGAGTGTGACAAGTAGCTCATCCTGTATGATGGAGTGTGACAAGTAGCTCATCCTGTATGATGGAGTGTGACAAGTAGCTCATCCTGTATGATGGAGTATGACAAGTAGCTCATCCTGTATGATGGAGTGTGACAAGTAGCTCATCCTGTATGATGGAGTATGACAAGCAAATCATCCTGTATGATGGAGTGTGACAAGCAAATCATCCTGTATGATGGAATATGACAAGCAAATCATCCTGTATGATGGAGTGTGACAAGCAAATCATCCTGTATGATGGAGTATGACAAGTAGCTCATCCTGTATGATGGAGTGTGACAAGCAACTCATCCTGTATGATGGAGTATGACAAGCAACTCATCCTGTATGATGGAGTGTGACAAGCAACTCATCCTGTATGATGGAGTGTGACAAGCAAATCATCCTGTAAGATGGAGTGTGACAAGCAATCATCCTGTATGATGGAGTGTGACAAGCAATCATCCTGTATGATGGAGTGTGACAAGCAATCATCCTGTATGAAGGAGTATTACAAGCAATCATCCTGTATGATGGAGTGTGACAAGCAAATCATCCTGTATGATGGAGTGTGACAAGTAGCTCATCCTGTATGATGGAGTGTGACAAGCAAATCATCCTGTATGATGGATTGTGACAAGTAGCTCATCCTGTATGATGGAGTGTGACAAGCAAATCATCCTGTATGATGGAGTGTGACAAGTAGCTCATCCTGTATGATGGAGTGTGACAAGCAAATCATCCTGTATGATGGAGTGTGACAAGCAAATCATCCTGTATGATGGAGTGTGACAAGTAGCTCATCCTGTATGATGGAGTGTGACAAGCAAATCATCCTGTATGATGGAGTGTGACAAGTAGCTCATCCTGTATGATGGAGTGTGACAAGCAAATCATCCTGTATGATGGAGTGTGACAAGTAGCTCATCCTGTATGATGGAGTGTGACAAGCAAATCATCCTGTATGATGGAGTATGACAAGTAGCTCATCCTGTATGATGGAGTGTGACAAGTAGCTCATCCTGTATGATGGATTGTGACAAGTAGCTCATCCTGTATGATGGAGTGTGACAAGTAGCTCATCCTGTATGATGGAGTGTGACAAGTAGCTCATCCTGTATGATGGAGTGTGACAAGTAGCTCATCCTGTATGATGGAGTGTGACAAGCAAATCATCCTGTATGATGGAGTGTGACAAGTAGCTCATCCTGTATGATGGATTGTGACAAGTAGCTCATCCTGTATGATGGAGTGTGACAAGTAGCTCATCCTGTATGATGGAGTGTGACAAGCAAATCATCCTGTATGATGGAGTGTGACAAGTAGCTCATCCTGTATGATGGAGTGTGACAAGAAAAATCATCCTGTATGATGGAGTATGACAAGCAATCATCCTGTATGATGGAGTATGACAAGCAATCATCCTGTATGATGGAGTATGACAAGCAACCATCCTGTATGATGGAGTATGACAAGCAAATCATCCTGTATGATGGAGTATGACAAGCAATCATCCTGTATGATGGAGTATGACAAGCAAATCATCCTGTATGATGGAGTGTGACAAGCAACTCATCCTGTATGATGGAATATGACAAGCAAATCATCCTGTATGATGGAGTGTGACAAGTAGCTCATCCTGTATGATGGAGTGTGACAAGCAAATCATCCTGTATGATGGAGTATGACAAGCAATCATCCTGTATGATGGAGTATGACAAGCAAATCATCCTGTATGATGGAGTATGAAAAGCAATCATCCTGTAAGATGGAGTGTGACAAGCAAATCATCCTGTATGATGGAGTATGACAAGCAAATCATCCTGTATGATGGAGTGTGACAAGTAGCTCATCCTGTATGATGGAGTGTGACAAGTAGCTCATCCTGTATGATGGAGTATGACAAGCAAATCATCCTGTATGATGGAGTATGACAAGCAAATCATCCTGAATGATGGAGTATGACAAGCAAATCATCCTGTATGATGGAGTGTGACAAGCAAATCATCCTGTATGATGGAGTATGACAAGCAAATCATCCTGTATGATGGAGTGTGACAAGCAAATCATCCTGTATGATGGAGTATGACAAGCAAATCATCCTGTATGATGGAGTATGACAAGCAAATCATCCTGTATGATGGAGTGTGACAAGCAAATCATCCTGTATGATGGAGTATGACAAGCAAATCATCCTGTATGATGGAGTATGACAGGGAAATCATCCTGTATGATGGAGTATGACAGGGAAATCATCCTGTATGATGGAGTATGACAAGCAATCATCCTGTATGATGGAGTATGACAAGCAAATCATCCTGTATGATGGAGTATGACAAGCAAATCATCCTGTATGATGGAGTATGACAAGCAAATCATCCTGTATGATGGAGTATGACAAGCAACTCATCCTGTATGATGGAGTATGACAAGCAAGTCATCCTGTATGATGGAGTATGACAAGCAACTCATCCTGTATGATGGAGTATGACAAGCAAGTCATCCTGTAAGATGGAGTATGACAAGCAACTCATCCTGTAAGATGGAGTGTGACAAGCAATCATCCTGTATGATGGAGTATGACAAGCAATCATCCTGTATGATGGAGTATGACAAGCAATCATCCTGTATGATGGAGTATGACAAGCAATCATCCTGTATGATGGAGTATGACAAGCAATCATCCTGTAAGATGGAGTATGACAAGCAACTCATCCTGTATGATGGAGTATGACAAGCAATCATCCTGTAAGATTGAGTATGACAAGCAACTCATCCTGTAAGATGGAGTGTGACAAGCAACTCATCCTGTATGATGGAGTGTGACAAGCAACTCATCCTGTAAGATGGAGTGTGACAAGCAAGTCATCCTGTAAGATGGAGTATGACAAGCAATCATCCTGTATGATGGAGTATGACAAGCAACTCATCCTGTAAGATGGAGTATGACAAGCAACTCATCCTGTAAGATGGAGTATGAACAAGCAAGTCATCCTGTATGATGGAGTATGACGGAGTATGACAAGCAATCATCCTGTAATATGGAGTATGACAAGCAATCATCCTGTAAGATGGAGTATGACAAGCAAGTCATCCTGTAAGATGGAGTATGACAAGCAAGTCATCCTGTATGATGGAGTATGACAAGCAATCATCCTGTATGATGGAGTATAACAAGCAATCATCCTGTAAGATGGAGTATGACAAGCAAGTCATCCTGTATGATGGAGTATGACAAGCAATCATCCTGTATGATGGAGTATGACAAGCAATCATCCTGTAAGATGGGTGTGACAAGCAAGTCATCCTGTATCATGGAGTATGACAAGCAATCATCCTGTATGATGGAGTATGACAAGCAATCATCCTGTAAGATGGAGTGTGACAAGCAAGTCATCCTGTATGATGGAGTATGACAAGCAATCATCCCGTATGATGGAGTATGACAAGCAACTCATCCTGTAAGATGGAGTATGACAAGCAACTCATCCTGTAAGATGGAGTATGACAAGCAAGTCATCCTGTATGATGGAGTATGACAAGCAACTCATCCTGTAAGATGGAGTATGACAAGCAATCATCCTGTATGATGGAGTATGACAAGCAACTCATCCTGTAAGATGGAGTATGACAAGCAACTCATCCTGTAAGATGGAGTATGACAAGCAAGTCATCCTGTATGATGGAGTATGACAAGCAATCATCCTGTATGATGGAGTATGACAAGCAATCATCCTGTAAGATGGAGTATGACAAGCAATCATCCTGTAAGATGGAGTATGACAAGCAAGTCATCCTGTAAGATGGAGTATGACAAGCAAGTCATCCTGTATGATGGAGTATGACAAGCAATCATCCTGTATGATGGAGTATGACAAGCAATCATCCTGTATGATGGAGTATGACAATCAATCATCCTGTAAGATGGAGTATGACAAGCAAGTCATCCTGTATGATGGAGTATGACAAGCAATCATCCTGTATGATGGAGTATGACAAGCAAGTCATCCTGTATGATGGAGTATGACAAGCAATCATCCTGTATGATGGAGTATGACAAGCAATCATCCTGTATGATGGAGTATGACAAGCAATCATCCTGTAAGATGGAGTATGACAAGCAATCATCCTGTAAGATGGAGTATGACAAGCAAGTCATCCTGTAAGATGGAGTATGACAAGCAAGTCATCCTGTATGATGGAGTATGACAAGCAATCATCCTGTATGATGGAGTATGACAAGCAATCATCCTGTAAGATGGAGTATGACAAGCAAGTCATCCTGTAAGATGGAGTGTGACAAGCAACTCATCCTGTAAGATGGAGTGTGACAAGCAACTCATCCTGTATGATGGAGTATGACAAGCAATCATCCTGTAAGATGGAGTATGACAAGCAAGTCATCCTGTAAGATGGAGTGTGACAAACAAATCATCCTGTATGATGGAGTGTGACAAGCAAATCATCCTGTAAGATGGAGTGTGACAAGCAACTCATCCTGTATGATGGAGTATGACAAGCAATCATCCTGTAAGATGGAGTGTGACAAGCAATCATCCTGTATGATGGAGTGTGACAAGCAAGTCATCCTGTATGATGGAGTATGACAAGCAATCATCCTGTAAGATGGAGTATGACAAGCAATCATCCTGTAAGATGGAGTGTGACAAGCAATCATCCTGTATGATGGAGTGTGACAAGCAACTCATCCTGTATGATGGAGTATGACAAGCAAATCATCCTGTAAGATGGAGTGTGACAAGCAACTCATCCTGTATGATGGAGTATGACAAGCAATCATCCTGTAAGATGGAGTGTGACAAGCAATCATCCTGTATGATGGAGTATGACAAGCAATCATCCTGTATGATGGAGTATGACAAGCAAATCATCCTGTAAGATGGAGTGTGACAAGCAACTCATCCTGTATGATGGAGTATGACAAGCAAATCATCCTGTAAGATGGAGTGTGACAAGCAATCATCCTGTATGATGGAGTATGACAAGCAATCATCCTGTATGATGGAGTATGACAAGCAATCATCCTGTATGATGGAGTATGACAAGCAAATCATCCTGTAAGATGGAGTGTGACAAGCAACTCATCCTGTAAGATGGAGTGTGACAAGCAATCATCCTGTATGATGGAGTGTGACAAGCAATCATCCTGTATGATGGAGTATGACAAGCAATCATCCTGTATGATGGAGTGTGACAAGCAATCATCCTGTATGATGGAGTGTGACAAGCAATCATCCTGTATGATGGAGTGTGACAAGCAATCATCCTGTATGATGGAGTATGACAAGCAATCATCCTGTATGATGGAGTATGACAAGCAATCATCCTGTAAGATGGAGTAATGACAAGCAACTCATCCTGTATGATGGAGTATGACAAGCAATCATCCTGTAAGATTGAGTATGACAAGCAACTCATCCTGTAAGATGGAGTGTGACAAGCAACTCATCCTGTATGATGGAGTGTGACAAGCAACTCATCCTGTAAGATGGAGTGTGACAAGCAAGTCATCCTGTAAGATGGAGTATGACAAGCAATCATCCTGTATGATGGAGTATGACAAGCAACTCATCCTGTAAGATGGAGTATGACAAGCAACTCATCCTGTAAGATGGAGTATGACAAGCAAGTCATCCTGTATGATGGAGTATGACGGAGTATGACAAGCAATCATCCTGTAATATGGAGTATGACAAGCAATCATCCTGTAAGATGGAGTATGACAAGCAAGTCATCCTGTAAGATGGAGTATGACAAGCAAGTCATCCTGTATGATGGAGTATGACAAGCAATCATCCTGTATGATGGAGTATAACAAGCAATCATCCTGTAAGATGGAGTATGACAAGCAAGTCATCCTGTATGATGGAGTATGACAAGCAATCATCCTGTATGATGGAGTATGACAAGCAATCATCCTGTAAGATGGAGTGTGACAAGCAAGTCATCCTGTATCATGGAGTATGACAAGCAATCATCCTGTATGATGGAGTATGACAAGCAATCATCCTGTAAGATGGAGTGTGACAAGCAAGTCATCCTGTATGATGGAGTATGACAAGCAATCATCCTGTATGATGGAGTATGACAAGCAACTCATCCTGTAAGATGGAGTATGACAAGCAACTCATCCTGTAAGATGGAGTATGACAAGCAAGTCATCCTGTATGATGGAGTATGACAAGCAACTCATCCTGTAAGATGGAGTATGACAAGCAATCATCCTGTATGATGGAGTATGACAAGCAACTCATCCTGTAAGATGGAGTATGACAAGCAACTCATCCTGTAAGATGGAGTATGACAAGCAAGTCATCCTGTATGATGGAGTATGACAAGCAATCATCCTGTATGATGTAGTATGACAAGCAATCATCCTGTAAGATGGAGTATGACAAGCAATCATCCTGTAAGATGGAGTATGACAAGCAAGTCATCCTGTAAGATGGAGTATGACAAGCAAGTCATCCTGTATGATGGAGTATGACAAGCAATCATCCTGTATGATGGAGTATGACAAGCAATCATCCTGTATGATGGAGTATGACAATCAATCATCCTGTAAGATGGAGTATGACAAGCAAGTCATCCTGTATGATGGAGTATGACAAGCAATCATCCTGTATGATGGAGTATGACAAGCAAGTCATCCTGTATGATGGAGTATGACAAGCAATCATCCTGTATGATGGAGTATGACAAGCAATCATCCTGTATGATGGAGTATGACAAGCAATCATCCTGTATGATGGAGTATGACAAGCAATCATCCTGTAAGATGGAGTTTTGACAAGCAAGTCATCCTGTAAGATGGAGTATGACAAGCAAGTCATCCTGTATGATGGAGTATGACAAGCAATCATCCTGTATGATGGAGTATGACAAGCAATCATCCTGTAAGATGGAGTATGACAAGCAAGTCATCCTGTAAGATGGAGTGTGACAAGCAACTCATCCTGTAAGATGGAGTGTGACAAGCAACTCATCCTGTATGATGGAGTATGACAAGCAATCATCCTGTAAGATGGAGTATGACAAGCAAGTCATCCTGTAAGATGGAGTGTGACAAACAAATCATCCTGTATGATGGAGTGTGACAAGCAAATCATCCTGTAAGATGGAGTGTGACAAGCAACTCATCCTGTATGATGGAGTATGACAAGCAATCATCCTGTAAGATGGAGTGTGACAAGCAATCATCCTGTATGATGGAGTGTGACAAGCAAGTCATCCTGTATGATGGAGTATGACAAGCAATCATCCTGTAAGATGGAGTATGACAAGCAATCATCCTGTAAGATGGAGTGTGACAAGCAATCATCCTGTATGATGGAGTGTGACAAGCAACTCATCCTGTATGATGGAGTATGACAAGCAAATCATCTGTAAGATGGAGTGTGACAAGCAACTCATCCTGTATGATGGAGTATGACAAGCAATCATCCTGTAAGATGGAGTGTGACAAGCAATCATCCTGTATGATGGAGTATGACAAGCAATCATCCTGTATGATGGAGTATGACAAGCAAATCATCCTGTAAGATGGAGTGTGACAAGCAACTCATCCTGTATGATGGAGTATGACAAGCAAATCATCCTGTAAGATGGAGTGTGACAAGCAATCATCCTGTATGATGGAGTATGACAAGCAATCATCCTGTATGATGGAGTATGACAAGCAATCATCCTGTATGATGGAGTATGACAAGCAAATCATCCTGTAAGATGGAGTGTGACAAGCAACTCATCCTGTAAGATGGAGTGTGACAAGCAATCATCCTGTATGATGGAGTGTGACAAGCAATCATCCTGTATGATGGAGTATGACAAGCAATCATCCTGTATGATGGAGTGTGACAAGCAATCATCCTGTATGATGGAGTGTGACAAGCAATCATCCTGTATGATGGAGTGTGACAAGCAATCATCCTGTATGATGGAGTATGACAAGCAATCATCCTGTATGATGGAGTATGACAAGCAATCATCCTGTAAGATGGAGTATGACAAGCAACTCATCCTGTATGATGGAGTATGACAAGCAATCATCCTGTAAGATTGAGTATGACAAGCAACTCATCCTGTAAGATGGAGTGTGGACAAGCAACTCATCCTGTATGATGGAGTGTGACAAGCAACTCATCCTGTTAAGATGGAGTGTGACAAGCAAGTCATCCTGTAAGATGGAGTATGACAAGCAATCATCCTGTATGATGGAGTATGACAAGCAACTCATCCTGTAAGATGGAGTATGACAAGCAACTCATCCTGTAAGATGGAGTATGACAAGCAAGTCATCCTGTATGATGGAGTATGACGGAGTATGACAAGCAATCATCCTGTAAATATGGAGTATGACAAGCAATCATCCTGTAAGATGGAGTATGACAAGCAAGTCATCCTGTAAGATGGAGTATGACAAGCAAGTCATCCTGTATGATGGAGTATGACAAGCAATCATCCTGTATGATGGAGTATAACAAGCAATCATCCTGTAAGATGGAGTATGACAAGCAAGTCATCCTGTATGATGGAGTATGACAAGCAATCATCCTGTATGATGGAGTATGAAAGCAATCATCCTGTAAGATGGAGTGTGACAAGCAAGTCATCCTGTATCATGGAGTATGAACAAGCATTCATCCTGTATGATGGAGTATGACAAGCAATTCATCCTGTAAGATGGAGTGTGACAAGCAAGTCATCCTGTATGATGGAGTATGACAAGCAATCATCCTGTAAGATGGAGTATGACAAGCAAGTCATCCTGTATGATGGAGTATGACAAGCAACTCATCCTGTAAGATGGAGTATGACAAGCAACTCATCCTGTAAGATGGAGTATGACAAGCAAGTCATCCTGTATGATGGAGTATGACAAGCAACTCATCCTGTAAGATGGAGTATGACAAGCAATCATCCTGTATGATGGAGTATGACAAGCAACTCATCCTGTAAGATGGAGTATGACAAGCAACTCATCCTGTAAGATGGAGTTGACAAGCAATCATCTGTATGAGATAGACAAATCATCCTGTATGATGGAGTATGACAAGCAATCATCCTGTATGATGGAGTATGACAGCAATCATCCTGTAAGATGGAGTATGACAAGCAATCATCCTGTAAGATGGAGTATGACAAGCAAGTCATCCTGTATGATGGAGTATGACAAGCAATCATCCTGTATGATGGAGTATGACAAGCAATCATCCTGTATGATGGAGTATGACAACAATCATCCTGTAAGATGGAGTATGACAAGCAAGTCATCCTGTAATATGGAGTATGACAAGCAATCATCCTGTATGATGGAGTATGACAAGCAATCATCCTGTATGATGGAGTATGACAAGCAATCATCCTGTATGATGGAGTATGACAAGCAATCATCCTGTAAGGAGTATGACAAGCAATCATCCTGTAAGATGGAGTATGACAAGCAATCATCCTGTAAGATGGAGTATGACAAGCAAGTCATCCTGTAAGATTGGAGTATGACAAGCAAGTCATCCTGTATGATGGAGTATGACAAGCAATCATCCTGTATGATGGAGTTTTGACAAGCAATCATCCTGTAAGATGGAGTATGACAAGCAAGTCATCCTGTAAGATGGAGTTGTGACAAGCAACTCATCCTGTAAGATGGAGTGTGACAAGCAACTCATCCTGTATGATGGAGTATGACAAGCAATCATCCTGTAAGATGGAGTATGACAAGCAAGTCATCCTGTAAGATGGAGTGTTTACAAACAAATCATCCTGTAAGATGGAGTGTGACAAGCAAATCATCCTGTAAGATGGAGTGTGACAAGCAACTCATCCTGTATGATGGAGTATGACAAGCAATCATCCTGTAAGATGGAGTGTGACAAGCAATCATCCTGTATGATGGAGTGTGGGCAAGCAAGTCATCCTGTATGATGGGAGTTTTGACAAGCAATCATCCTGTAAAATGGAGTATGACAAGCAATCATCCTGTAAGATGGAGTGTGACAAGCAATCATCCTGTATGAGGAGTGTGACAAGCAACTCATCCTGTATGATGGAGTATGACAAGCAAATCATCCTGTAAGATGGAGTGTGACAAGCAACTCATCCTGTAATGTGGAGTATGACAAGCAATCATCCTGTAAGATGGAGTGTGACAAGCAATCATCCCGTATGATGGAGTATGACAAGCAATCATCCTGTATGATGGAGTATGACAAGCAAATCATCCTGTAAGATGGAGTGTGACAAGCAACTCATCCTGTATGATGGAGTATGACAAGCAATCATCTGTAGATGGAGTTGACAAGCAATCATCCTGTATGATGGAGTATGACAAGCAATCATCCTGTATGATGGAGTATGACAAGCAATCATCCTGTATAGATGGAGTATGACAAGCAATCATCTGTAATGATGGATGTGACAAGCAAATCATCCTGTAAGATGGAGTGTGACAAGCAATCATCCTGTATGATGGAGTGTGACAAGCAATCATCCTGTTGATGGGTATGACAAGCAATCATCCTGTATGATGGAGTGTGACAAGCAATCATCCTGTATGATGGAGTGTGACAAGCAATCATCCTGTATGATGGAGTGTGACAAGCAATCATCCTGTATGATGGAGTATGACAAGCAATCATCCTGTATGATGGAGTATGACCAAGCAATCATCCTGTAAGATGGAGTGTGACAAGCAACTCATCCTGTATGATGGAGTATGACAAGCAACTCATCCTGTAAGATGGAGTGTGACAAGCAATCATCCTGTATGATGGAGTATGACAAGCAATCATCCTGTATGATGAGATATGACAAGCAAATCATCCTGTAAGATGGAGTGTGACAAGCAACTATCCTGTATGATGGAGTATGACAAGCAAATCATCCTGTAAGATGGAGTGTGACAAGCAATCATCCTGTATGATGGAGTATGACAAGCAA
>NW_026507813.1:0-26115 GCF_026875155.1 Cherax quadricarinatus
GAAACAAACTTGCAGCTTAAGTCCCAAAAATGAGAACAAGTAAATAGTTTTATTACAACTTGCAAACTTATTAATGTATAGATCTCATGTAGGTGCAGCCAGTCTTTGGTGGACTCTAGTCAGCACTGATCATGAAACAGGGGGCCTCCTAGAACTGGCACTTAACAACTTGTTGCTTCTTATTCTTAGATTATAAAAGGAAGCTATACAGTAAAATATAGAGGGACCAACATGATATTGTTCTTAAGACCAGACTCGTAATTAATATTTTACATATAGTAAATTTTTGGTCATATTATCCGGCAATTAAATAATCCATTCCCATCAGTAATCTGGCTAGCATAATTTTGAATTTATGGGGTTGCAACCTCAACCTGCCGCTACTGTTTGGTGGTTTACTTGATGCATTAGTCATTCTAATTCTTTTTCTCCATTTATTGTTATAACCTGCTCCTTTTAGCCCTAGCCATGGGTACAATGAATGAAAGAAATATCTCATTGTGTAATGCCCCATACACCGTACATTATCCATAAAAGGGGTTAAGGGGGCTTTGAAGTTGTTGTCGGTCGCTATGAGCTCAGCTCGCTTAGATAAGTTGTGACCAGAAAAATTTGGGCCTACGTATGAGAGAATAGGTCTGTGTGGTAAGTGTGCAGTATATAAAAAAAATCCTGCAGTATTCAGTGATTCAGTGCATATTGAGAAAAAAAAACAACTCTTCTTTGGTGTAAAACATTGACTTTGCAGTGTATTTTCGTATGGTTGTATTCTCCATTTTTTAGGTCTCATTTGATAGAATGGAAGGTATATTTACAGAAATAGATATAATTTTGATTGAGTTCATGCCAGAAAGTACTTCAAATTGAGCTCCAAGTAGGGGAAAATTTTTGATTTTTGCCAGTGTTCAAGAGTAAACAAATGACGTCATCGTCCAGTTATGTCCAACTGGCCAGTATAAGACACAGTCACAAATGGTTTGACATTATTTATCAAATATTACAATAATGCAATAGTCCCGCGTAACAGTAAATCTTCTATTTTTTTTTTATGAAAAAAAATTCAAATTTTTTGTATGAATAAAAATTCAAAATGGAAAGGAAGCATAATATAAGAGGGGCCTGGAGACGTGACTAATGAACATAGAAAATGTTTTTTTAGTGCTAGGAATGTCTGCATTGTTTATTTTGGACCCTATTTTGAAATTGGCATCTCTTGAAATTTGTGATATTGGCCACAATTTCCAATTTCTGACCACTTTATTAGGTATAATGGAACCCCAGATTTCGGTTGTAATCCATTCCAGAAGGTCGGCCCTAAATCTGAAAAGGCCAAAAACCGAAGTAAAATTTCCCATTAGAATTAATGTAAATATGTACCCAATTAATCCTTTCCAAACACCAAAAATATTAACAAAAAATACATTTTTTAAGATTAACTATAGTTTTACATACACAAAAACAATGAGAACTAAATAAAATGACTAATGAAATGGATAAATGAACCCTTTAACATCGATTTACCTTTATTGAAGATTTTTGTGGGCGTATGGAAGACAGGGAGGGAGAGGGAGGACTGATTATTGTTTGGAAGGGGAATCCCCCTCCTAAGGACTTCAGGTATCAAAGTCCCTATCTGGGGTTACTTCCCATGTTTGTCTTTTACTGGCACTAGAAGCAGCTCAAGAGCACTGCACCCTTGTCGCACAAAAAACTGTCCAGAGAGGTCTGTTTCTGGTGTCTCTTTCAAGATTTGCCTGAAGTGGGAGCAAGGTTTGTCACTGAAATTCTATTGTGTTTCTCACTTTCTTTACCAAAGAGGCTGGCACTAGGAACTTTCTGTGTGGGGGGCCGGGCCATGGTGGTTTATTTCACGTCCACACTCAATAAACAACACAAAAAACTAGGGATGTATAACGAAATGTTGGATGAATGCGCGAGTGTTGCATCACAATTACGCAAAGAGACCAGCCAGACTGACTCATGGCATGCGGCGTGGTGGGTGGATGCGTCCAATATGGCCAATTTGCCGAGTTGTCCGGCTGAAATCCAGGATAGAATTTCCAGCCTAAAAAAGTGGCCGAAATCTGATTGGGCCATATCTGCAATGGCCGATATCCAGGGGTCGCTCTGTATGGTTGAAATATTTAAATGGGTGGTTCTTTGTACTTCAATCGATAATAGCAAAATAGGCTATGAATTAGAGGTAGAGTTGGAATCAAAGGAGATAGGCATTAATAGTGGCATAAATGTAATGGTAAATCGCTGAGGCATAATATTCGCGTGTTGTGTTTAATGTATTCTAACCTAACTACTCTGTAAAGTTATCCAGGGCAAAATCACTAATCTGGCACTCGGGGGTGGGGGGGGGTGGGGGGGGGTCAGGTCCCATTGAATGTCCCTTCAAAATTAGTGATGGGCAACGCTGTACCATCCTGTAAGGCGCTATGTTGTTTAGCAAGGGATGCTCAACTGTGTGTCATCATTAACCCCTAAACGGTCCAAACGTAAGTTTATTATTTTATATACATTCCTCTGGCGTAGCGCCGGCCCAAACTTATATATACGTTTTTCTTTGTCATTCATGTGCAACATACGCGCACGATAAGCCCTGAGGTCGCCTAGACATTAGAGAATGGGTTGTGCGGCACTCACTGGTGTGCCATATTAAAATAATTGGGGAGCGGCCTGGTACCATAAGCTCTTTTCCTATTAGAAAAAAAAAGATTTTTATTTTTCTCAAAAAATTGGGGCGCTACGCGAGCTGAACGTATATATAGCGTTTGGACCATTTAAGGGCTAAAACTACTAACAGTACTGACATCCCCGACTTTCTGAGGCCATCTTTCAGTTGACTGACAGGAATGGGGGGGTGGGGTGGGATAGGGGAGTGGAGGGGGGGCGATATGGGGTGGACTAGTATCAGCATCACTACAAAGAGGCGCACATGCTAGGTTAATAACCTTACAACAAACTAATATATTTATGGGGGGGGGGAGGATACATACAAAATGAAGCTAATAGTTTAACCCTCTAGAAAGTGCATGAACTACTACATTATCTACACCCATAATATACAGTACTTCTACACTTTCCAAATTCATAAGGCTGAAGAAATGCTGCTGGCTCAGCACGAGTCTGATAAGTCTTTTAAAGAGGTTTACCTTTTGGTGCTGGGCCTCGTTGTAGCCTGACGGCTTTGAAGCCAGGGTCAGTGCGGTGTGTACTATGAGCTCAGCGCATTCAGATAAAGCTGTGAGCAGCTACAATGTGGGCGTAGATATGAGAGAATGGGTCAGTGGCGGAAAGTGTCACCATATAAAAAAAATCCTGCAGGATTACAGTGCATAATGATAAAGAAAAACTATCCGCTCAGAACTCATTCGGAGGTTTATCAAAGGTATAAGCGTCAGGTGTTTTCGTGCAAAGAACAGCACGTTTGTGTTGTATTTTAGTAGGCTTTTATGGTTGTGTTCTCAGTTTCTATGTTTCATGTTGAAGAATGGAGAGATATTTACAGAAATAAGAATATGATTTTGATTGGCCTTCAAGAATGAAAGTAGTTTGAAATTGAAGCTCAAATTAGCAGAAATGTTCGATTTTTCGTTTATATTCATCCGAGATTCATAATGACGTCACTTGTCGCAGTATGCGTCTAAAACTGGCCGATCTAATATGCATATAGAATCATCTAACAATTTATAACGAATTATTTCAAATAATGGCATATTAGTAAATCTTCTATTTTTGTGTGAATAAAAATTCAAAATGGAAAGTCAATGAGTAATATAATAGGGGGCCTGGAGACGTGACTAATGAATACAGAGAAAATGTTATTTTAAGTGCCAAGGAATGTCTTACAAGTGTTTATCCTTGGACTAATTTCTAATTGGCAATTTTTAATTGTGCTGAAATTGGCCAAATTATGTATTTCTGATGACTTTATTAGTTGAAATAGGTAAATAGGCAGTAGTTCTGCACTCAGTTGTAAGAAAAGAAGGAATACTAGCAAAGTAGCTATGAATTTGGGGGGGGGGGTTGGCACTGGAACCAATAGAATTCGTCAAAAATAGTGCACAAAGATGGCAAAATCGTTGATGTGTAAATATCACAGAGACTTGCTAACTGGGATGGGCGACTCGGGGGTGATTTAAGCTTTTCATCAAATTTCATACTTCTGGTTTCATTACCTATTTGGCACTAAAAGATTGACGCCAGAAAGGGTCAATAACTGCAGTGGGTTGTGATCACTAAATACTGATTATATTGTGAGGAAATGCTTCCAGTTTTCCTTCCAGCTTCTTTTTTCTACCAATGTCAATTCAATCACATTCCCTTTCCATTGTTCATGATTGTTTTCTGGATGGCTCTTCGGCTTTAATAGAATAATAACACGGGGGACTGAATATCTTTTATCACATTCATCCTATATTAACACTTCACTCCACATGCACATCAGTCCATCTACTTGCAGGTGAATGGCTGCCTCATACTCTGGGCTTTTTCAAAACTTGAGTACTGACTAAGGAGCACCTTCATATTCTTATCAAATGCTCTTTGCCCATTTCCTCCCATGCAAACTTCCTTGTGGGACTGGTAAGATTAAAAATTTACTGCACTGTAACTGTTGACAGGTTGGGGCAAAAATGTCTGTCAATAACCTGCACCAAGCCAATAATTACATCACTACCGTGCCTGTTCTGTAGAGCAGGAAATTTCACAGTTGCTTTAACTGGAATCACTTTCCCTTGGCGCTATCATGTAATCTCTAATTAGGATATGAACAATAACCAAATTTTTGTTTATATCTGATAATAAGTTTTAGGCCTATAAGTTTTTTATTTTATTAACACATCTGGCAATTCCACCAAGGCAGGGATGCCTCGAAAAAGAAAAACTTTCATCATCATTCACATGATCCATCACTGTCATACATTCACGATCAACACTATATGAGTTACCCATAAAAATTAGCTAATCTTTCATTCTAATAAATAGCCCTCTCAATATGCTGTCCATCATAAATTTTGGCCAAGTCAGGAGAGAGTGGGCCTTGTGTAGTGGGTGTACCAGTGCGATGAGGGAACCGCGAACCTCCTGACTATGTTTAGGTTAACATTATGACTTTGGGTGTTTTGAGTGGTTTTATTTTAGCTGTTTCTTGGTGGTCAGAAATGGATATACTATTAAAATGGAGATGGTTTTGACTGATTTTAGACATGAAGAGATCTGAAATAAATCTCAAAGTATGAGAATATTCTGATTTGGTTGAAATTTTCCTGAGGAAGAGGCAGGATCTTATAGTTCCTCACTCGCCACTGGTTTGTTTTATGGGTTTCATGCTAGATCGGGCTGTCAATTTTGTTGTTGCATGCCAAACCAACGATCAATCATTCTTGGCTGTTAATTAATGAGGCTCAAAGAGCAAGTAAAAAAACTTAAATATGTTATGTAATGATGGATTCAAAGTGAAAGAGCAAGGGTTAAGTAGGGAAATACTGGGAATGTGATTAGGTCAACAGAGGAAAGGTTACTTTAGTGGGCTGGAATGCCTATAAACATTTATTGTTTGGGGGACTCTGTCTTTAACCCTTTCAGGTATGTGGCCGTTAGTTCTAATGCTTTGAGTTGAGGGTCCAAAACGCGTAGATCCTTTGAAAATGAGCTCAGCTCTCACTGATAACTGTGAGTTGGTAATTTGGGGCTTGACATGAGAAAATGATCATATGTGGTATGTGTGCACAACAAAAAAAAAAAACAAATCTTGGCAGCACACAGTTTGGCATAATGAAGAGCAAAAAACAACTAAGCCTAATTTTTCGATTAAAACAACTTTTGCAGTGTTTTTTCATATGTTTTTTATAGTTGTATCTGCGATTTCTTGGTCTCATTTGATAGAATGGGGGGGGGTGTGAAGGTGAGATTAAAGAAATAGAGATGATATTGATGGTTTTAATACTGGAAATGGCTTAAACTGAGGCAGGCGAAGTAACGGGAAATGTTAAAAATTTTTGCCGATGTTTCAAGAGTAAACAAATGACTTCACACTAAGATCTGATAACACACCAGCTGGTGGGTCTGATATACATTCACAAATGTGGTGATATTACTTATTACAATTATTACAATGTTCATAACAGTAAATGCTTCAATTTTTTGGTTTGAATAAAAATTCATTATGAGGAATAAAAATTAAAATGGAATTCATATTGGTAAGGCCTTAAAAACATAACAATGAGCAGGAGGAATGTTATTTAGCTCAGGAATGCCTGCATTGTTTATTCTGGACTCCCTATTTTGAAATTGATAATATGTTGTGTACTTATGTTAATATTGGCCAAATTACCAATTTCCGATCATCTTCATTTTGTAGTTGAAACAGTTGACTTGGTGATTTCTTGTGCTCAGTCGATAGAATAGAAGTAATACTAGTGAAATAGCTAAGAATTGGTCGACATGGAATAATGTAATTGCCCCCTAAAATGGGGAGCAAAGTCGGCAAAATTCTGCCAAAATTTTATTTAATGTAAAAAAGAAGTGAATGGACAAAGATAAACGATGCATAAATGTAGGCCGACCATCATCAAAAATATCGCGGAGTGTAATTTCATCAGTTTTCTCATCAATTTCAATATTTTTTGTTTTATTACCATCAGAAAAATATTCTCAATACCCATTTTCATAAGAAAAAATATTAACAAAAATTAATTTTTTGATAATTCTTGGTCCCCTGGTGCACTATTTGAAATTGGGGCCTCTGGACCCTGAAAATGGTTAAATTGAGTTAATATAATTTTTTTTGTATAAGTGGCTCAAATTAATAGAACTTCTGGATGCTTATAATGAGATTTTTCTCATAGCTGAATGAGGCAGATTATTTCACTCCCACCCAGTAGAGCAAAGAGGCATACTTGAGAAACAGCCAGGAATTGGGGTCAGTTTGAGCAGGGAATTATCCCAAAATAATGCCTCAGATGGGAGAAATCACTGAAGTGTAACTGTGCCCACACTGCTAACTTCATGCCCTATGTAATTCCATAGAGTTTTTTCCATTAAATGGGATGGGGGTATGTCATTACTTTTAAGAAAAAAAGATTCTGTAGCCATTTTAGAAGATAAGAGTTATTGTTTTAAATTATGATAGCTATGTGCACACTTTAAAGTGTACAGACCGCCGCGCAAAATTAGCATTCTTCTTTGTATCCACTAAAAAAATTCTGAATGATAGAGAATCTTTTTGCGGGGTATGGGGGGGGATAATGACACAAAAGTATGAAATTTGATGGAAATTAATGCAGAGCACAGTTAGGCAGTCAGGGTGGCAATTCATGTATCAGTAAATTTGGCTCTATTTGAGTTCTATTTTAAGCCAAGGGGTATATGTCTTCAATAACGCAATCTCTTAGCTACTGTTGGCTAGTATGTCTTCCATTCTGTCTATGGAGGGCATAAAAACTGCCCATTCAAATATCAAAACCTACCCTGTAAAGTACACAGTAGTTGGTAATTTGGTCATTTTACACAAAAATAAAAAATAATTGTATTGGGTGAAGTATCCACAATAAACATATGTAAACATTCCAGGCATATCCATGAACAGACTGGGGATGTGGTCACCAGGCTTACCTGTCATTGGGAAAATGTGCAAAAATCCTATATTTCCATTCCTTGAAGTCCAGGCTTCAAGCTACATTCTGATCATTGAAACCAACTAAAATCATCTTTATTTCAGTAGTATGTTCGTTCCATTCTATCAAATGATGCGAAGACACAGGCAGTAAAGGACATAAAAAGAAACATCTTAGAAAAACACCTCAAATCTCGGGGGGGGTTTAAACCGTATTAATTAGACCCTTTGAAGGGTCGGCAGGCCTCTCAGAAACTTGTTCTCTAGGGTCGCCCAAATTTAAAAAAAAAAAAAAAAAAAAATCTTATGAAGAGATTTTTTTTTTCCTAAACATTATAGGCTTAAACAAAAATTTGGGGTCCTATCATAACTTACCGAGATGTGGATGTGTGTAGTTGACCGAAAATGGCCGCATGTATGGTATCATCTGCCAACTGCCATCACCCGGTATTATTTGTTTTTGTTTTTTAGGTACTATTTTCTATTTTTTTATTTGTGTTATTCCAAGTTACTTTTATGACCTTGAGACCAAGTATTAGCACTATTTATAAGTTTCTTTCTCTTTATTTACTACACAATAATAACTCCAAAAAAGAAAGAAACGAAGATTCTCTTAAATTAGTACTTTATACGGGAGAAGGGTGTTACTAACCCCTTGCTCCTGGCATATTTATGTCGCCTCTTACCACAACACTCATGGCTTACGGGAGGAAGAATTCTGTTCTCACTTCTCCATGGAGATAAAGGGAAATAAACAGAACAAGTACTGAGAAAGAAGAATAGAAGAAATATCTAGAGTGTGTGTATATACACTCCATCCGACTTATCGACCGTGTTTTTTATGCCGCAATTTCTGGTAAATAAACAACTATTGTGTTGTAGCAGTGTTTATCCTAAACTTTACAGTATAAAATATAGTAGGCTAAACAACATAAAAAGTAAAGTAAAACATGAAATCCAAAATAAAACATAAAATAGAAGTGTCATTACAAAAATGTTTTGTTGATATACTCAGTAGTAAATTGTCGACTTATGACCATTTCGACTTATACGACCGGTTTCTCGACCGAATCTCGGGGTCGTAAGTCGGATGGCAGAGTGTATATACACACACCCTCTAGATATTCTTCCATTCTTTCAATAGTTGTACTTGGTTCTTGTTTATTTCCTCTTATCTCCTATGGAGGAAGTGGGAACAAATTCGTTCCTCCGTAAGGCCATGAGTGGTTGTAAGAGGGCAACTAAAATGCCAGGAGCAATAGTGGGTTAGTAACCCCTTCACGGGGGCTGGGGCGGGGGGGTCCGTATAAATTACTAAATTTAAGAGAAACACTTCGTTTCTGGGGGGGGAGTTATTGTGTAGTAATAAAGAAGAAAAAAACTATATTAAATAGTGCCTAATATTGGTCTCACAGTCATAAAAGTACCTTGGAAAAAAAAATAAAATAAATAGAAAATAGTACCTAAAAAAACAGAAAAAAAAACACAATAATACCTGGTGATGGCAGTTGGCGACGTACCATACATGGGGCCCATTTTCTGTCAACTACACACCTAATGTGGGGGGGGGGGGGGGGGGGGGAAGGGGGGGGGGGGGTGTTGAAAAGGGAGTTCTGACGGTAAGGTAAGATGGTAAATTTTTTTTGTTTAGGCCTATAATTTTTAGAATAAAAAAAAAACTCTTCTAAGAGGTTTTTTTTTTTGTTTTTAAATTTGGGCAGACCACTGAGAACAAGTTTCTGAGAGGGCCTGCCGACCCTCAAAGGGTTATACGGTTTAAAAGCAGTGATTTGGGTGTTTTCTAAGATGTTTTTATGCCATTTACTGGCTGTGTCTTGGCATCATTTGATAGAATGGAATACATACTACTGAAATAAAGATGATTTTAGTTGTTTCATGATCAGAAGTAGGCATGAAGCTGGGCACAAAGAATGAAAATATAGGATTGTTGCACATTTTCCCAATGACAGGTAAGCCCTGGTGCACTCCCCAGTCTGTTCATGTGAAATGCCATGAATTTTTACATTGTTTATTGTGGATACTTCTAAATTAGTATTTTTTTTTATTTTGTGTCAAAATGACCAAATTACCCAACTACTGTGTTACTTACAGGGTAGTTTTGATATTTGAATGGGGCAGTTTCTTATGCTGCAATAGACAGAATGGAAGACATACTAGGGCAAAGTACTAGAGATATTGGTTACAATGAAGCAATAAAATTGGCGTGAAAATAAACTCCAAATAGAGGCAAATTTACTGATACATGAATTGGCACCCTGATGCTAACTGTGCCTGCATAATTTCCATCAAATTTCATACTTTTGTGTCATTACCTTCATAAAAAGATTCTCCCTATCATTCAGATTTGGGGTTGATACAAAGAAGAATGCTAATTGGGACGGGGCTGTACACTTTAATGTGTGCAACATAAAGTTATCATAATTTATAAACAATAAACTCTTATCTTCTAAAATGGTACAAATTTTTTTCTTAAGTAATGACAACAAAAAATGAAACATTTAATGGAAAAACCTATTGGGAAAAAAAAAGGGAGGGGGGGGGAAAAGAATGGAATTACATAGGCATGAAGTTAGTAGTGTGGGCACAGGTTACACATCAGTGATTTCTGCCCATCTGAGCCTGTGGCGAGGGGGGGGGGTGAAGGCCCTTGCTCAAACTGACCCAATTCCTGGCTGTTTCTCCAAGTAATGGCCTTTCGCGACTGATGAGTGAAATAAACTGGCTCATTCAGCTATGAGATACAATCTCATAAAGCATCCAGAATTCTATAATTTGGGCGACTTATACAAAAAAAATTGATATTAACTCCAATTTAACCATTTCAGGGTCCAGAGGCCGAATTTCAGTGTGGGCACGCAGGGACTCAAGAATTTTCAAAAAATAATTTTGTTATTTTTTAGGTGTTATGGTTGAGAATATTTTCTGATGGTAATAAACAAAAAATATGAAATTTGTTGGAAAACTGATGAAATTACACCGCGAATGGTGTGGCGGCTACATTTATGCATCGGTAAATTTTGCCGACTTTGACTCCTCATTTTAGGGCAATTACATTATTCCAGTCCGACCAATTCTTAGCTATTTCACTAGTATTACTTCTATCTATCCTGAGCACAAGAAATCACACAAGTCAACTGTTCAACTACAAAATGAAAGTGATCGGAAATTGTACATTTGGCCAATTTAACATAAAGTTCATAAATATTTCAATTTCAAAATAGGGTCCAGAATAAAAACAATGCAGGCATTCCTGAAGCTAAACTAGACCATTTCCCTCTGTTCATTAGTTATGTTTTCAGGCCTTACAAATGATACACCATTTTATTTTTACTCGGACATAATGAATTTTTATTCAAACCAAAAAATAGAAGATTTACTGTTATGCAACATTTGTAATAATTGTATAAATAATATCACCATATACATTTGTGAATGTATATCAGACGCTACCAGTCTGGTGTGGTATTAGACGTGTGAAGTCATTGTTTACTCTTGAACAACGGCAAAAAATTTAACATTTCAGTTACTTTCGGTGCTCGATTTTTAAGCCATTTCCAGTATTAAAACAATTTAAAAAAATTACAAAATCATCTCTATTTCTTAAATATACTTCCATTCTTTCAAATGAGACCAAGAAATCGCGCAGATACAACTATTAAAAAACATATGGAAAAAACACTGCAAAGTTGGTTTTAATCGAAAATTAGTCTTAGTTGTTTTTCTCTCATTATTGCACTGGTGTGCTGCAAGATTTGGTTTTATCGTGGTGCACACATACGACATAGATGCATTTCCATGTCAAGCCGCAAATTTACCACTCACATCTTATCAAGTGAGAGCTGAGCTCATTTCAAAGATCTACGGTTTGGACGGCCTCACATCAAGCCTTAGAACTACGGCACGTGTATTTTATACCCTGATAGGGTTAAAGACAGAGTCAAAATAAATGTTATATGGCATTCCAGGCCACTAAAGTAAACCTTTCCTCTGTTGACTAATCACATCCCCAGTAGTTCTCGCTACATAACCCTTTCTCTTCACTTTGAATCCATCCATTACATAAAATATTAAGTTTTCACTTGCTCTTGCTCATTAATTAGCAGCCAAGAATGATAGATCGTTGGTTTTGGCCATGCAAACAATTGAAAGGCAGATCTATAGGGCAGAAACCCCAAAAACAAACCAAGTGGGAGGGGAGGATATAAAGATCCCTGCTCTTCCTCAGGGAAAATCACCAAAATCAGCAAAATATTTCCACTACTTGAGATTTATTCAGATCTCTTCATGTCTAAAATCAGTCAAAACCATTCTCCATTTTAAATAGTATATCCATCTACTGACACCAAGAAACAGTCTACTAAAACCACTAAACACCACACAAAGTCATAAATTTAACCTAAATCAATAGTCAGAGTTCGCTGTTCCCATCATGCGACTGTACGACCCACTACACAAGGCCACTCTCTCCAGACTTGGAGCCAAAAATTTACTGATGACAGCATATTTGAGAGGGCTATGGGGGGGGAGTTAGTAATGAAGATTAGCTAATTTTTATGGTACTACATATAGTGATGGAGTGAGAATGATGACAGTGATGTGAGTGAATGATGATGAAAGTTGTTCTTTTTCGGAGCATCCTGCCTTTGTGGGAATTGGCCTGATGTGTTAATAAAATAAAAACTATAGGCCTAAAACTTATTATCAGTATAAACAAAAATTTTGGTTATTGTTCTATATCCTAATTAGAGATTACATGATAGGCCAATGGAAAGTGATTCCAGTTAAAGCAACTGTGAAATTTCCTGCTCTACAGAACAGGGCAGGTAGTGGATGTAATTATTGGGTAATGGCAGGTTATTGGCAGACATTTTTGGGGCCACCCAACCTGTAACAGTTAGGCATGTCAGCAAAACAGTAAATAATCTTACAGTCCCACAAGGAAGGTTGCCTGGAGGGAAATGGCAAAGAGCATTTGATAAGATGATAGGTGCTCACTTAGTGAGTAGCTCAAGTTTGAAAAGCCCAGAGATGACAGCCCATTCACCCTGCAAGTAGATGGAACTGATGTTGCATGTGGGTGAAGTGTTAATATAGGCTGATGATAAAAGATATTCAGTCAGTGTTATTATTCTATTAAGCCGACAGAGCATCGAAAAACAATCATGAACAATGGAAAGGAAGTGATTGAATTGACATTGTAGAAAAGAAGCTGAGGAAAACTGGGAAGCATTTCCTCACAATATAATAGTATTTAGGATCACAACCCGACTGGCAGTATTGACCCTTTCTGGGTCAATCTTTTTCCAAAGGTAATGAAACCAGAAGTATGAAAATTTGATGAAAAGCTTATAACGGCTTGAAGAACTGCAAAGTTAGGCAGTCTCTGTGATATTTACACATATCAACGATTTGCCAATCTTTTGTGCCGCTATTTTTGACGAATTCTATTGTTCGGCAGTTCACTCAAGATTCATAGCTACTTTTTGCTAGTATTCCTTCTGTTCTTACAACTGAGTGGCAGAACACTGCCTATTTACCTATTTCAACTAATAAAGTCGTACAGAAAACATAATTTGGCCAATTTCACACCAATCAAAAATTGCCAAATTAGAAAAGTCCCAGAATGAAAAAAAAACACTGTAGACATCTGCACTAAAATAACAATTTCTCTGTTACATTAGTCACGTCTCAGGCCCCTATTATATTAGCTCTTGCTTCCATTTTTGAATTTTTATTCACGACAAAAAATAGAAGATTTTACTAATATAGCATTATTGTAATAATTGTATGAAATAATGTTAGTGCATTCCTAAAATGCAATATTAGACTGGCCAGTTAGACGCATACTGGAGACAAGTGACGTCATTTATGAACTCATGAATATCAACAAAAATCGAACATTTCTGCTAATTTGATCTCAATTTTCAAACACTTTCATTCTTGAAGCAATCAAAATCATTTTCTATTTCTGTAATAATCTTCCATTCTATCAAATGAAACCAAGAAGACTGAGAACAACAACCATAATAGCCATACAAAAAAATACAGACACAAAGTTGCTGTTTGCAAACGAAAAAACCTTGACGTATACCTTTGATAAACCTCCGATGAGTTCTGAGGGGTAGTTTTGTCATTATGTCACTGTATCCTGGCAGAAAAAAGAAGAAAAAAGAGGGAAAAAAAAGAGAGAAAAAAAAAAAAAAAAAAAAAGAAAAAAAGAAAGAGAAGAAGAAAAAGTAAAGAGAAAAAAAAAAATAAAAAAAAAAAGGAAAAAAAAAAAAAGGAAGGGGAAAAAAAAAAAAAAAGGGGGGGGGGTTTTGGGGGAAAAAAAAAAAAAAGAAAAAGGGGAAAAAAAAAAAAAAGAAGAAAGAAGGGGGAGGAAAAAAGAAAAAAGGGATAAAAATAAGATGGGGGGGGGGGGGGGGGGGGGGGGGGGGGGGGGCAGATAGAAAAATGTAAATAAAAAAAAATAAAAAGAGGGGGGGGGTTTATGAAAAGAAGAAAAAAAAAAAAAAAAAAAGTGAAAAAAAAAAAAAAAGAGAAAAAAAGAAAAAAATAGGTGTTTTTTTTTTATATGGTGCACACTTACCGAAAGACCCATTCTCTCATATCTACGCCGCAACATTTACTGCTCACAGCTTATCTGAATGCGGCTGCAGCTCATGTACAACAGCACTGACCCTGGGCTTCAAAGCCGTGGTACAACGAGGGCCAGCACCAAAAGGTAAACCTCATTAAAAGAACTTATCGGTGGAGGGGCAGCATTTCTTCAGCCCTTATGAATTGGAAGTGTGGTACTGTATATTATGTGTAGATAATGTAGTAGTTCATGCACTTCTAGAGGTTAAACTATTAGGCTTCATTTTGTATGTAAATAAATATATTAGTTTGTTGTCAGGTTATTAACCTAGAATTGTTTTTGTAGTGAATGTGATACATAAGTAAGGAACAACTCCTTCCTGTCAGTCAACTGAAAGATGGCTCAGAAAAGTGGGGATGCAGGTACTGTGTAGTAGTTTTAGGGCCCTTAAATGGTCTCAAACGTATATATACGTCACGGCTTGCTAATATCGCGGTAGCGGCCCCAAATTTTTTGAGAAAAAAAAATCTTTTTTTTTTAATAGGAAAAGAGCCTAGGTACCCAGCGTCCCCAATTATTTTAATATGGCACACAGTGAGGTGCGCACACCCATCTCTAATGTCTAGGCGACTCAGGCTTATCTGGCAATGTTGAATGAATGACAAAGAAAACGTATATATACGTTTGGGGGCGCTACGCGAGAATGTAGATTTACGTTTGGACGCGTTTAGGGGTTAATGATGAAGCACACAGTTAGAGCATCCCCTTGCTAACATAGCGCTTACAGGATGGTACAGGTTGCCCATCACTAATTTGCCCATCAATGGTGACCTGTAAGAGTGTCCAGATTAGTGATTTTTGGCTGATTTAACAAGAGTAGTTGTGGTAGAATATCACTTAACACAGAGTCAGCAAAAATTATGGCATCAGCGATTTCCATTATTTTATGCCCTATTAATGGCCCATTCCATTGTTCCACTCTACAAATTCATAGCTATTTTGGGCTATCTAGTCGATTGAGTATAAAAGCAAGAAACCACCCATTTTAAATATTTCAACTACAGTGGACCCGGATATGCGGGCCATTGCAGATATCGCCAAATCAGATTTCGGCCACTTTTTGGCTGAAATTCTAATCCTGATTTCAGCCGCAACTCGGAATTGGCCATATTGGACGGCATCCACCCACCACGCCGTCATGCATGAGTCAGTCTGGGCTGTCTCTCTTGGTAAGTGAGGCAACACTCCGCGCATTCATCCAAACATTTCGTTATAATCCCTGTTTTTTTGTGGTTGTTATTGGAGTGTTACTGTGAATAAACCCGGGGGGGGGGGGAATAAACGCAGTCTGGGGGGGGGGGGGGGGGGGGGGGGGGGGGGGGGTGCACTTGAGGGGGGGGGGGGGGGGGGGGGGGGCAAATACCATGGGGCCAAAGAAAGGTCCTAGCCTCCCGTTGGTAAAAAAGTGAGAAACACAATAGAATCTCAGTGACAAAACCTTGTCCCACTTCAGGCAAATCTTAAAAGAGACACCAGAAACATACCTCCTGGACAGTTTTTTTGCGACAAGGTGCGGGACTCTTGAGGCTGCTTCTAGTGCCAGTAAAAGACAAACATGGAAGTAACCCAGATAGGGACTTGATACCAGGGGGGGGGGGGGGGGGGTTAAAGAAGTCCTTGCTTGGAGGGGGATTCCCCTACCAAACAATAATCAGTCGCTCCCTCTCCCCTGTCTTCCAGACTGCCCCACAAAAATCTCAATAAAGGTAAAATGCGATGTAAATGTTCATTTATCCATTTCATTAGTCAATTTAATTTAGTTCTCATTGTTTTGTGTATGTAAAACTATAGTTAGATCTATAAAAAATGTATTTTTTGTTAATATTCTTGGGTGTTTGGAAAGGATTAATTGTACATATTTACATTAATGGCGTTGGGGGGGGGGGGGGGAAAATATTACTTCGTTTTTGGGGTGCTCTTTCAGATTTAGCCGACCATCTGGAATGGATACAACCGAAATCTAGGGTTCCATATACCTAATAAAGTTGGTCAGAAATTGGTAATGTGCCAATATCACAAAATTTAAATCAAGAGATGCCAATTCAAATAGGGTCCAAAATAAACAATGCAGACATTCCTGAGGGCACTAAACAACATTTCCTATGTTCATTAGTCACGTCTCCAGGGGCCCCTCTTATATTATGCTTCCTTTCTTGGGGTATTTTTTATTCATACAAAAAATTGAATTTTTTTATTGCATACAAAAAAATAGAAGATTTACTGTTTACGCCAACTACTGCATTATTGTAATATTTGGTATAAATAATGTCAACCAGCATTTTGTGACTGTGTCGTATACTGGCCAGTTGGAGACATATACCTGGACGATGCGTCATTTGTTTACTCTTGCACACTGGCAAAATCAAACATTTCCGCCACTTGGGGTACATCAATTTTGAAAGTACTTTCTGGCATAACTCAATCAAAATTATATCTATTTCTGTAAATATACCTTCATTCTAATCAATGAGACACTAAAAAATGAGAATACAACCATACGAAAAATACACTGGCAAAGTCAATGCTTTACACGGAAAAGAAGAGTTGTTTTTTTTTTCCCCTCTCAATATGCACTGAATCACGGAATACTAGCAGGATTTTTTTTTATATACTGCACACTTACCACACAGACCTATTCATCTCATAACGTAGGCCAAATAGATATAAATTTACTGGTCACAACTTATCTAAGCGAGCTGAGCTCATAGCAGACGCGACAACAACTTCAAAGCCACCTTACCTTTTTATGGATAATGTACGGTGTATGTGCATTACACACTGAGATATTTCTTTCATTCATTGTAGGGCCCTATGGGGGGGGGCGCTAGGGCTAAAGTGAGCCGGTTATAACAATAAAAGGAGAAAAGAAATTAGAATGACTAATGGCATCAAGTAATACCACCAAACAGTACGGGGGGGGCAGGTGAAGGTGCAACCCATAAATTCAAAATTATGCTAGGCCAGATTACTGATTGGAAGTGGTGGGGGGGGGGGGATTTATTTAATTGCCGGATTAATGATGAGCACCTTTACTATTTGTAAAATGTTAAATAATTACGAGTCTTGTGTCGGTAGGGGGGGGGGAAACAATATCATGTTGGTCCCTTATATTTAACTGTATAGGCTTCCTTTTTATAATCTAACGAATAAGAAGCACAGTTGTTAAGTGCGGGTTCTAGGAGGCCCCCTGTTTCATGATCAGTGGCTGACTAGAGTCTCACGCATGACTGGTTTTGGCACCTGACCCTAATAGTTGAAAATTGTGTCATCTCTTGAACTTTGTGAAATTGGCCACATTACGCATTTACTGACCACTTTATTAGGTATAAAGGAACCTGCCTAGGATTTCGGTTTGTAATCCACCATCTCCAGAAGATCGGGAACTTCCCTAAATCTGAAAAGGCTCAAAAAACCGAAGTATATTTCCCATTAGAATTAATGTAATATGTACATTAATCCTTTCCAAACACCACCAAAAATATTAACAAAAAATACATTATTTATAGATTAACTATAGTTGTTACATAAGCACAAAACGAATGAGAACTAATAAAAATGACTAATGAAATGGAAAAAATGAACATTTAAGCACGCATTTTACCTTTATTTGAAGATTTTGTGTGGTGCGTATGGAAGACATGGATGAGGAGGGAGGACAGATTATTGTTTGAAGGGGAATCCCCCTCCGATAAGGACTTCAGGTATCAAGTCCCTATCTGGGGTTACTTAGGGGGCTTCCCATGTTTGTCTTTTACTGGCACTAGAGAGCGCAGCTCAAGAGTGCACTGCATCTCCTTGTCGCACAAAAAACTGTCCAGAGAGGTCTGTTTCTGGTGTCTCTTTCAAGATTTGCCTGAAGTGGGAGCAAGGTTTGTCACTGAAATTCTATTGTGTTTCTCACTTTCTTTACCAAAGAGGCTGGCACTAGGAACTTTCTGTGTGGGGGGCCGGGCCATGGTGGTTTATTTCACGTCCACACTCAATAAACAACACAAAAAACTAGGGATGTATAACGAAATGTTGGATGAATGCGCGAGTGTTGCATCACAATTACGCAAAGAGACCAGCCAGACTGACTCATGGCATGCGGCGTGGTGGGTGGATGCGTCCAATATGGCCAATTTGCCGAGTTGTCCGGCTGAAATCCAGGATAGAATTTCCAGCCTAAAAAAGTGGCCGAAATCTGATTGGGCCATATCTGCAATGGCCGATATCCAGGGGTCGCTCTGTATGGTTGAAATATTTAAATGGGTGGTTCTTTGTACTTCAATCGATAATAGCAAAATAGGCTATGAATTAGAGGTAGAGTTGGAATCAAAGGAGATAGGCATTAATAGTGGCATAAATGTAATGGTAAATCGCTGAGGCATAATATTCGCGTGTTGTGTTTAATGTATTCTAACCTAACTACTCTGTAAAGTTATCCAGGGCAAAATCACTAATCTGGCACTCGGGGGTGGGGGGGGGTGGGGGGGGGTCAGGTCCCATTGAATGTCCCTTCAAAATTAGTGATGGGCAACGCTGTACCATCCTGTAAGGCGCTATGTTGTTTAGCAAGGGATGCTCAACTGTGTGTCATCATTAACCCCTAAACGGTCCAAACGTAAGTTTATTATTTTATATACATTCCTCTGGCGTAGCGCCGGCCCAAACTTATATATACGTTTTTCTTTGTCATTCATGTGCAACATACGCGCACGATAAGCCCTGAGGTCGCCTAGACATTAGAGAATGGGTTGTGCGGCACTCACTGGTGTGCCATATTAAAATAATTGGGGAGCGGCCTGGTACCATAAGCTCTTTTCCTATTAGAAAAAAAAAGATTTTTATTTTTCTCAAAAAATTGGGGCGCTACGCGAGCTGAACGTATATATAGCGTTTGGACCATTTAAGGGCTAAAACTACTAACAGTACTGACATCCCCGACTTTCTGAGGCCATCTTTCAGTTGACTGACAGGAATGGGGGGGTGGGGTGGGATAGGGGAGTGGAGGGGGGGCGATATGGGGTGGACTAGTATCAGCATCACTACAAAGAGGCGCACATGCTAGGTTAATAACCTTACAACAAACTAATATATTTATGGGGGGGGGGAGGATACATACAAAATGAAGCTAATAGTTTAACCCTCTAGAAAGTGCATGAACTACTACATTATCTACACCCATAATATACAGTACTTCTACACTTTCCAAATTCATAAGGCTGAAGAAATGCTGCTGGCTCAGCACGAGTCTGATAAGTCTTTTAAAGAGGTTTACCTTTTGGTGCTGGGCCTCGTTGTAGCCTGACGGCTTTGAAGCCAGGGTCAGTGCGGTGTGTACTATGAGCTCAGCGCATTCAGATAAAGCTGTGAGCAGCTACAATGTGGGCGTAGATATGAGAGAATGGGTCAGTGGCGGAAAGTGTCACCATATAAAAAAAATCCTGCAGGATTACAGTGCATAATGATAAAGAAAAACTATCCGCTCAGAACTCATTCGGAGGTTTATCAAAGGTATAAGCGTCAGGTGTTTTCGTGCAAAGAACAGCACGTTTGTGTTGTATTTTAGTAGGCTTTTATGGTTGTGTTCTCAGTTTCTATGTTTCATGTTGAAGAATGGAGAGATATTTACAGAAATAAGAATATGATTTTGATTGGCCTTCAAGAATGAAAGTAGTTTGAAATTGAAGCTCAAATTAGCAGAAATGTTCGATTTTTCGTTTATATTCATCCGAGATTCATAATGACGTCACTTGTCGCAGTATGCGTCTAAAACTGGCCGATCTAATATGCATATAGAATCATCTAACAATTTATAACGAATTATTTCAAATAATGGCATATTAGTAAATCTTCTATTTTTGTGTGAATAAAAATTCAAAATGGAAAGTCAATGAGTAATATAATAGGGGGCCTGGAGACGTGACTAATGAATACAGAGAAAATGTTATTTTAAGTGCCAAGGAATGTCTTACAAGTGTTTATCCTTGGACTAATTTCTAATTGGCAATTTTTAATTGTGCTGAAATTGGCCAAATTATGTATTTCTGATGACTTTATTAGTTGAAATAGGTAAATAGGCAGTAGTTCTGCACTCAGTTGTAAGAAAAGAAGGAATACTAGCAAAGTAGCTATGAATTTGGGGGGGGGGGTTGGCACTGGAACCAATAGAATTCGTCAAAAATAGTGCACAAAGATGGCAAAATCGTTGATGTGTAAATATCACAGAGACTTGCTAACTGGGATGGGCGACTCGGGGGTGATTTAAGCTTTTCATCAAATTTCATACTTCTGGTTTCATTACCTATTTGGCACTAAAAGATTGACGCCAGAAAGGGTCAATAACTGCAGTGGGTTGTGATCACTAAATACTGATTATATTGTGAGGAAATGCTTCCAGTTTTCCTTCCAGCTTCTTTTTTCTACCAATGTCAATTCAATCACATTCCCTTTCCATTGTTCATGATTGTTTTCTGGATGGCTCTTCGGCTTTAATAGAATAATAACACGGGGGACTGAATATCTTTTATCACATTCATCCTATATTAACACTTCACTCCACATGCACATCAGTCCATCTACTTGCAGGTGAATGGCTGCCTCATACTCTGGGCTTTTTCAAAACTTGAGTACTGACTAAGGAGCACCTTCATATTCTTATCAAATGCTCTTTGCCCATTTCCTCCCATGCAAACTTCCTTGTGGGACTGGTAAGATTAAAAATTTACTGCACTGTAACTGTTGACAGGTTGGGGCAAAAATGTCTGTCAATAACCTGCACCAAGCCAATAATTACATCACTACCGTGCCTGTTCTGTAGAGCAGGAAATTTCACAGTTGCTTTAACTGGAATCACTTTCCCTTGGCGCTATCATGTAATCTCTAATTAGGATATGAACAATAACCAAATTTTTGTTTATATCTGATAATAAGTTTTAGGCCTATAAGTTTTTTATTTTATTAACACATCTGGCAATTCCACCAAGGCAGGGATGCCTCGAAAAAGAAAAACTTTCATCATCATTCACATGATCCATCACTGTCATACATTCACGATCAACACTATATGAGTTACCCATAAAAATTAGCTAATCTTTCATTCTAATAAATAGCCCTCTCAATATGCTGTCCATCATAAATTTTGGCCAAGTCAGGAGAGAGTGGGCCTTGTGTAGTGGGTGTACCAGTGCGATGAGGGAACCGCGAACCTCCTGACTATGTTTAGGTTAACATTATGACTTTGGGTGTTTTGAGTGGTTTTATTTTAGCTGTTTCTTGGTGGTCAGAAATGGATATACTATTAAAATGGAGATGGTTTTGACTGATTTTAGACATGAAGAGATCTGAAATAAATCTCAAAGTATGAGAATATTCTGATTTGGTTGAAATTTTCCTGAGGAAGAGGCAGGATCTTATAGTTCCTCACTCGCCACTGGTTTGTTTTATGGGTTTCATGCTAGATCGGGCTGTCAATTTTGTTGTTGCATGCCAAACCAACGATCAATCATTCTTGGCTGTTAATTAATGAGGCTCAAAGAGCAAGTAAAAAAACTTAAATATGTTATGTAATGATGGATTCAAAGTGAAAGAGCAAGGGTTAAGTAGGGAAATACTGGGAATGTGATTAGGTCAACAGAGGAAAGGTTACTTTAGTGGGCTGGAATGCCTATAAACATTTATTGTTTGGGGGACTCTGTCTTTAACCCTTTCAGGTATGTGGCCGTTAGTTCTAATGCTTTGAGTTGAGGGTCCAAAACGCGTAGATCCTTTGAAAATGAGCTCAGCTCTCACTGATAACTGTGAGTTGGTAATTTGGGGCTTGACATGAGAAAATGATCATATGTGGTATGTGTGCACAACAAAAAAAAAAAACAAATCTTGGCAGCACACAGTTTGGCATAATGAAGAGCAAAAAACAACTAAGCCTAATTTTTCGATTAAAACAACTTTTGCAGTGTTTTTTCATATGTTTTTTATAGTTGTATCTGCGATTTCTTGGTCTCATTTGATAGAATGGGGGGGGGTGTGAAGGTGAGATTAAAGAAATAGAGATGATATTGATGGTTTTAATACTGGAAATGGCTTAAACTGAGGCAGGCGAAGTAACGGGAAATGTTAAAAATTTTTGCCGATGTTTCAAGAGTAAACAAATGACTTCACACTAAGATCTGATAACACACCAGCTGGTGGGTCTGATATACATTCACAAATGTGGTGATATTACTTATTACAATTATTACAATGTTCATAACAGTAAATGCTTCAATTTTTTGGTTTGAATAAAAATTCATTATGAGGAATAAAAATTAAAATGGAATTCATATTGGTAAGGCCTTAAAAACATAACAATGAGCAGGAGGAATGTTATTTAGCTCAGGAATGCCTGCATTGTTTATTCTGGACTCCCTATTTTGAAATTGATAATATGTTGTGTACTTATGTTAATATTGGCCAAATTACCAATTTCCGATCATCTTCATTTTGTAGTTGAAACAGTTGACTTGGTGATTTCTTGTGCTCAGTCGATAGAATAGAAGTAATACTAGTGAAATAGCTAAGAATTGGTCGACATGGAATAATGTAATTGCCCCCTAAAATGGGGAGCAAAGTCGGCAAAATTCTGCCAAAATTTTATTTAATGTAAAAAAGAAGTGAATGGACAAAGATAAACGATGCATAAATGTAGGCCGACCATCATCAAAAATATCGCGGAGTGTAATTTCATCAGTTTTCTCATCAATTTCAATATTTTTTGTTTTATTACCATCAGAAAAATATTCTCAATACCCATTTTCATAAGAAAAAATATTAACAAAAATTAATTTTTTGATAATTCTTGGTCCCCTGGTGCACTATTTGAAATTGGGGCCTCTGGACCCTGAAAATGGTTAAATTGAGTTAATATAATTTTTTTTGTATAAGTGGCTCAAATTAATAGAACTTCTGGATGCTTATAATGAGATTTTTCTCATAGCTGAATGAGGCAGATTATTTCACTCCCACCCAGTAGAGCAAAGAGGCATACTTGAGAAACAGCCAGGAATTGGGGTCAGTTTGAGCAGGGAATTATCCCAAAATAATGCCTCAGATGGGAGAAATCACTGAAGTGTAACTGTGCCCACACTGCTAACTTCATGCCCTATGTAATTCCATAGAGTTTTTTCCATTAAATGGGATGGGGGTATGTCATTACTTTTAAGAAAAAAAGATTCTGTAGCCATTTTAGAAGATAAGAGTTATTGTTTTAAATTATGATAGCTATGTGCACACTTTAAAGTGTACAGACCGCCGCGCAAAATTAGCATTCTTCTTTGTATCCACTAAAAAAATTCTGAATGATAGAGAATCTTTTTGCGGGGTATGGGGGGGGATAATGACACAAAAGTATGAAATTTGATGGAAATTAATGCAGAGCACAGTTAGGCAGTCAGGGTGGCAATTCATGTATCAGTAAATTTGGCTCTATTTGAGTTCTATTTTAAGCCAAGGGGTATATGTCTTCAATAACGCAATCTCTTAGCTACTGTTGGCTAGTATGTCTTCCATTCTGTCTATGGAGGGCATAAAAACTGCCCATTCAAATATCAAAACCTACCCTGTAAAGTACACAGTAGTTGGTAATTTGGTCATTTTACACAAAAATAAAAAATAATTGTATTGGGTGAAGTATCCACAATAAACATATGTAAACATTCCAGGCATATCCATGAACAGACTGGGGATGTGGTCACCAGGCTTACCTGTCATTGGGAAAATGTGCAAAAATCCTATATTTCCATTCCTTGAAGTCCAGGCTTCAAGCTACATTCTGATCATTGAAACCAACTAAAATCATCTTTATTTCAGTAGTATGTTCGTTCCATTCTATCAAATGATGCGAAGACACAGGCAGTAAAGGACATAAAAAGAAGGGACACTGAGGAAATTGCTTCGGAGGAGGGGAGAAGAAATTGAAGAATTTGGGCCTACTTCAAAGATTAAGGAAATCTGTGCAAAGGGCTTGAAGTGCAAACCTTCATGGTTTGAAAATCACCCTCACACAGCTTTTGGGCAAGCCGTGCTGGTGATTATTACACGACAATTTTGTGAAACACTTTAGGCAAGTCATAAAGGAACGAGAGGTACAGGCCACTATGGACAGATAATCTTGTGCGAAAGAATCCAGTGACTCTGAAGCTGGCCCTAGTGGCATTAAAAGAAGAAGGAAGTAACCCCAGAAAAGGACTTACTACCTCAAGTCCTAATGGAAGGGGATTCCCCTTCTAAACACTAACACACTCTCTCCCCCTCCTCCCATCCCATCAATCATCACCAGATCTTCAATAAAAGTAAGTGTCATTTAATTGTGCTTTCCCTTTTTTCAGTTTGTGTGTATTAAAATTAACATTTCATGTGGTAAAAAAAATTTTTTTTCATACTTTTGGGCGTCTTGCACGGATTAATTTTATTTCCATTATTTCTTATGGGGAAAATTGATTCGCATAACGATTATTTCGCATAACGATGAGCCCTCTTCACGGATTAAAATCGTTAACCGGGGGTCCACTGTATACATTATATACAGTACATAAATAATTAAAATATAACAATAGAAGTAAATTATGGTAAAAAGAATGAAATAATGATTGTACATTACATTACAGTATTATGTAGTATTTTTACTATACAGAAAAGGGTTTTTGACATATTGCCCTACCCAGTATGTCGGCAATTTTCAAAGGTTCGACTTATATCCATTTTGACTTACGACCAGTTGGTCGGAACAAAGCTTGGTCGTAAGTCGGATGGTAGATGTATATGACCGAAACAGTCAAAGGGTTCAGGGAGGAGCAAGGCATCCGACCTAGTAGCACAAGCTAGTCAGGTCCAACTCACACCCACCCATGTATTTATCCAACCAATTTTTAAAACTACACAATGTCTTAGTGTCTATGATGGTACTCGGGAGTTTGTTCCACTCATCCACAACTCTATTACCAAACCAGTGCTTTCCAATATCCTACCTGAATACATTGTGTAGTTTTAAAAATAGGTTAGATAAATACATGAGTGGATGTGAGTTGACCTGACTAGCTTGTGCTGCTGGGTCTGGTGCAGTGCTCCATCCTTGAGTGGAGATAACATAAGAACATAAGAACATAAGAAAGGAGGAACACTGCAGGAGGCCTGCTGGCCCATACTAGGCAGGTCCTTTACAATTCATCCCACTAACAAAACATTTGCCCAACCCAATTTTCAATGCCACCCAAGAAATAAGCTCTGATGTGAAAGTCCCACTCAAATCCAACCCCTCCCACTCATGTACTTATCCAACCTAGATTTGAAACTACCCAAAGTCCCAGCCTCAATAACCCAACTAGGTAGACTGTTCCACTCATCAACTACCCTATTTTCCAAACCAATACTTTCCTATGTCCTTTCTAAATCTAAACTTATCTAATTTAAATCCATTACGCGGTTCTCTCTTGGAGAGACATCCTCAAGACCTTATTAATATCCCCTTTATTAATACCTATCTTCCACTTATACACTTCGATCAGGTCTCCCCTCATTCTTCGTCTAAACAAATGAATGTAACTTAAGAGTCTTCAATCTTTCTTCAAAGGAAGATTTCTAATGCTATGTATTTAAAATTTTTCATCCTACGCTGAAATTTTCTAACAATTTAAAAATGTCCATTTTGTAATACGGAGACCAGAACTGAGCCCGCATAATCTAGTGAGGCCTTACTAATGATGTATAAAGCTGCAGTATGACCTCTGGACTTCTGTTGCTTACACTTCTTGATATAAATCCCAGTAATCTATTTGCCTTATTACGTACCTTAGGCATTGCCCGTCTTTTGGTT
>NW_026507814.1:0-16770 GCF_026875155.1 Cherax quadricarinatus
GTGTACTTTCTCAACGAGTGAATATAATATTACTGGATTGCACTGGGTTGGTGGTTTCTCAACACCGGGTTCCTCACACCAAGCCCTAATTTGTATCTGATTTCGTTTTCGTGTGTCATTCCAAAGACATCCTGAAAAGATTGCTCTTTAGTTAGAGGGGAGGGAGAACAGAGACGCTCTATATATACACTCCTCTTATTGACGACCTCTCCGGGGCCAATCAGGAGCTGTTTTTAAGTTTTTTATTATCACATCGGAAAGTAATTTTTACAACTTTGGAATTAATATGCTCTGACACCTGACTGCTGGCCTTCGTATAAAGCGTGCTCTGTTCTCTGTGTAACTTGAGAAAATTGAGCCTTTCGTGAGCGAAATGTTTTTAATAGAGCTTGCTTGTGTAAGTTTTCTTTTGACAGTACCGAAAGCGGTTGCGAAAAACAAACAGAGAGGAGGGAAAACCTAGTGTGTCCTTGTATATATATATATATGTATATATATATATATATATATATATAATATTTATATATTTATATATATACTATATAATTTATATATTAATTGTTGAGTGTAGGAAATCTTGTTGTATATATAAACTGCAGGATTAAAAAGAGGGAAAACTGTTACTGTACAACGTTTCAGAAAATTCTGTTCTCATTATCAGGGTCTCTATATAATAAAATAAAAATAATCATAAAATATTTAAATGTAAAATTACAATTTTTTTAAAACAAAATATTTTAATAAGTAAGAAAGTCTGCAATCTATTGAAACTACAAAATTATCAGTGATTTAGAAGAGGAATGTGCAGGTGCTTCTTGTGGATCGCTTGGATCACGTCGGATCACGTGGAATCACGTGGGTCACGTGGATCCTCGTTGGGGATTCACGGTGGATTCTCTAGCAATGGTGAAGGTTCCATTGTTTTTCGCGCCTTGTCATCCCTTTTATCACTCACTGCACCTTCCCTTGTCACCTGAGCAATTTTGATTTTGCTCTTGATCACAAGGAATGCTGGCCTTCGTATCCAAAGGCGTGCTTGTTCTTGTGTACTGAGAAAGGCTTTAACTCAGAGCAAAATGTTTTTAATAGATGCTTTGCTCTGTGTGGCTTTTCGTTTGACAGCAGCGAAAACATGATTGCGAAAAGTCAACAGCAGGAGGAAGGGACAACCTAGTGTCCCCACCTTGGGTTTTTTTAAGTTGTTTTAGGAGCCTTTTCTTGTTAGTAATCTCAGCGGAACCATTCTTACGCGGGGATTATTGGTCATCAGAGTGACAGCATTGCTGTGGCTCATCTCCATATTATGAGTCAGGTGCTGACTCTACTATAGCATAATCACTTACCAAGACTTGCCCTCTTTATCAACCAAGTGCACACAAACAGGGACGAACATGTAGAGCCTCTTTCCTTCTACGTCTGTTGCTTATTCTTGTCCTTCCTCTTTTTCCCATCCCTCCCTCTCTAAGTTTCCTGGGTGGACTAATTTCTCCCCCCCCCAAAAAAAAAAATCTCAGCAAGAGTTGCTCGATAAAGTCCACCATCTTGTCAATTGTTTATCATTAGGTTGACTTCCTTCCCCACCTTTCTTTAGTTCCACTTCACCCCTTCTACCATCCCCCCATCATCAATCCCCTCCTCCTTCCTACCTCTATCTACTTCCCCTACCTTCCCCACAACACACACCCCACACACAACCAACAACCAACCCCCAATCCCCACACAACCTTTTTCCTCTTTCTTCCCTCTCCCTCCCTTCTCCTTCTACTTCCTCCTTCCTTTCCTCTTACCCCCTACACATCCCTCTCCCTTTACCCTCCCTACTTCCCCTCACTCCCTTCTTCCTCTTTTCCTCTTTTTCCTCTTCCTTCTCTCTCCCCTCTCCCTTTTTTCTCGCTCCCTCCCCTCCTTCCTCCTTCCTCTCTCTCCCCCTTCTTCTTCCTTCTTTTTCCTCCTCCTCCCTTCCTTTCCTCCTCTTCTTCCTTCTTATACCCTTTCTTCTTCCCCCTCCTTTTCTCTCTTTTTCTCTTCCCTTCTCTTCTCCCTCTCTCTCTCCCTCTCCCCCTTCCCCTTCTCCTCCTACCTCTTTTCCTTCTCCTCCTTCCCTTCCTCTCCTTTTTCCCTTTCTCTTCTCCTTCTTTTTCTCTTCTTCCCCCTTTTCTCTTTCCCTCCTTTCCCCCTTTTCTCCTCCCTCCATTTCCCTTCTTTTTTCCTTCTCTTCTTCCCTCCTCCTCCATATTCCTTCCCCCTCCTCCTCCTTCCCTTCCCCCTCCATCCTTCCCCCCTTTCTTTCCTTCCCTTCTTTTCTTTCCCCCTTCTTCTCCCTTTCTTCCTCTTCTTTTCTTCCCTCTTTCTTTCTTCTTTCTCACCCTTCTTCCTTCTCTCCCTCTCACTTCTCTCTCCTTTCTTCCTTCTCTCCTCTTCCTTTCTCCCTTCTCTCTTTCTATTTTCCTCTTCCCTTCTTCTTCTCTCCCTCTTTCCCTTCCCCTTTTTCTTCCTCCCACCTTGCTTACTCTTCTCCCCCCTCTTCTTTCTCCTTCCTCTTCCCTCCCTCTCTCTTCCCTTTCCCCTTCTCCTTCTTTCCTCCCACTTCTCCTCCTCTTCCCTCTCATTTCCTCCTTTTCCTTTTCTTCTTCTTCCTGCTCCTCCCTTCTTCCTTCTTTCTTATTCTTTTCCCTTTTCTGCTCAACTTCCTTCTCTTCCTCTACTCTCCTCTCCCCCCTTCCCCTTCTTCCTTCGGACCCCCCCCCCCCCCCCTCTCCTTTCCCTACTTCCCTCTCCCCCTCTCTTCTCCTTCCTCCTTCTCTCTTTCTTTTTCCTCTCCTTTCCTCCCCCTTCCCTTACTTCCCCCCCCTTTCACCGTTTCTTCCCTTTTCCTCTCCTTCTTCCTTCTACTCCTCCTTTCTCCCTCTCCTTCCTTTTTTCTTCTCTCCTCTCTCTCCTTCTTTCTTCTTCTTCTTTTCCCCTTCCTCTTCTCCTTCCTTCTCCCTCTTTCCCTCTTCTTGTCTTCTTCCTTCTTTTCTCCTTCCTTCCCTCTCTTCTTCTTCCTCCCCTCCCTCTCTTCCCCCCCTCCTTTCTCCTCCTCCCCCTCCTTCCCCTTTCATTTACCTTTCCCCTTCTTCTTCTTTTCTTTCCCTCTTTTTCCCCTTTCCTTCCCCCTCATTTTTTTTCCTTTCTCCCCCCCTTTTCCTCTCCTTTTCTATTTTTTTCTCCTTTTCCTTCTTCCTTTTTCTTCCACCTTTTCCCTTCGTCTTCTTTCTCTCTCTCTTTCTTTTCTCTTTCCTTCTTCTTTCTTTTTTCTCTTCTTCTTCCTGCTTCCCCCCCCCTTTCATGGAGCTGCAGTTAGTCCCTGTTTTTTTTTCATTAGATAATTGTTGGTGTTTTTTCTTCCATAATCCCCGTGTCTCTCCATTACCATGCTACCATGTCTCGTGTCCTTTCTTCCTCTCAGATTCCTTTGTTTTTCCCTCATTTTTTCCTTAGACTCTAAACGCAGCCTTTAGCTATGGATCTTACAGTGGAATACTGACATATCTCGTGGCCTTATTGAAAGTTTCCAAGATACAGGCAGTCATTGCAATAGCAAATCTGAAAACACAACTTTGCTATAAAATTAACTGGGTAACAGAGACGTGCTTTCTACAATGTAACTGTTTCATATAGGATATCGTATCAATACACTGCGGGGGCCGCGATGACTGTTTACTGCCTCCCTGGATACCTAAGGGGGAGTAATACAATAGATCCCTGTCTGTCTACAAAGAGGGAACTGGACACCTAAATTAGTAACTGACTTGCTGGGCTGTGGTTGTACGTTGGATTACATGTCGCCGGCAGTAACAGCCTGGTTGTTGATCAAGCACCGATGTATTTTTGCGGGCCAGAGGCCTCGTCATGGTGTGGGCCGCGGGGGCGGCGTTAACCCCCGGAGACACCCTCCGGTATATCTAGGTATTCCCACAATGTGTCATATAGAATAATGTAGATACACACATGCGGATATTCACAAACCTTAGGCATCCCTCTTCTTAGACCTTCATTGAGTAAACAAGCCACATTGTTTGGTTTTATACAGGTGGTTTCCTAGGTTTATTTCGTCTTTAGGTGCTTTATGAATTATTTATTTTTATACGTTTTGTCAATGCCTAAATCAATTTTACTGAATCTTAGCGAACCTCTCCTTTCTGCCCAGCCCCTTACTTCAAGTCCATTCTGTCAGTTTCCCAGGCTAATCTCTGTCCTGCGTAGTGATAGGTCATCTTGGTTATTCTAGAATCTATCTCTTGCAAGGAAGGAAATCTTTCTTGAACCTCCGTTGCTGATGAAACCTTTTATAGGAGATATTTGACAAATTATCTTTATGCCTTACTTAAGTTTCCCAATTCGGCTGAGGGTTTTCATTACTGATGCTCGAAAAACGCTCCCGTTTTGTGATAGAATTGTAACAGACCCATAGCCAGCTTTTGTCTCCCCGATATAGCTGTCATATGGGTTAGTTTTCAAACAGATTTCCGGTTTACTCTGTACATTACAGGAAAGTCGATTCTTGAGGTCCACGCCTTCCGCGGCTTGGTCGTAGGCTAGGCCCTCCTCCTAGTTGCTTGGCCTGATCGATAGTTGTTGATGTGTTCTCGAAGAGGTAGGTACTCAGCAGCAACACGTTTGTTGATGCACCTAAACTTTGTTTACTTAAAACAATATCTGGCCCTTGTTCATACTACTATTATACACCCAGCCTCACCTTCCCACCATTCTTAAACTAGGCCTTCCCCTCCCTCTACACCAGGTGCGGGACCTCAGAGTCTTTATGTTGACATTTTTACTTGGGGTATGTAAGTTTACTGCGACAATTAACGTAATTCTTTGGATGACTTAACAATTGTTTGTACTTAGAAACATGTGTAACTTATCCCAAATAACCCGCAAAGAAGTCAAAGTGGACTTGTTTTTATACGGGGTTCTTAATCCGCGAACTTGAGCCGTACACATTCATCCTCTACCTGATGTTTCTGTTTGGAAGATAATAGGTTTACAATTATGTAGGTAGTAGGATGTATTTTTTATTAATACTCCCCCCCCCCCCGGACACTGATCCTATGTCCCATATTTCCCAGGGCTCCATCACTGCATGTCCCTACTTCAGTATGTTTAGTCCCTAAAGAGTCGTTGCACTCACACCTTGCTTCTTCCTTCCTTAGGGCCACTTCTTACCCTGTTGCCATTCCCAGATCTCTCTTCACCCTCAAGCCTTTCCTCCACACAGGTTGGGAAAAAGAACTGCGCAAACTTTGGTCAATATTTTTGTTTTCTGTATACCATGGACCACTTTTTTTGCTGCCCAGTTGTCGACGTTCTTTCTTCTCCTTAGGCGAGTGTTCAGTGTCTCATATATGGAGGGTGATGAGAGTGGACAGTTGGTGTGGGAGACTCTGAGGATGGAGGGGGGGGGGTTCTGAAGAGGGGAGGTGAGGTGTGAGGGGGGTTCTGAAGAGGGAGGGTGGTGAGGGGTTCTGAAAAGGGGGTGGGGTGGGTGTGGGGTTCCGAAAAGGTGAGGTGGTGTGGGGGAATGGTGGTGTGGATGAGGTTTTTGATGGTGTGGGGTTCAGAATATTTTGGTCGCTTGTGCCGCCATTAATGGTGGCACACAAAGCACATAAGTTGTGTTGTCGGTTTCTTTTTTAGTGAAGGAACTGAGAGTTAGGAGTGAGAGTGTGGAGTTGATTTTTAATTGATACATTTCATTCCTTCCTAACAAGCAATGAATTTACAGTCTTTTAATTATTAAACTTTAATAACTGTACAGGAAACTCTTAAGTCTTGCTTACTTTCACTTACATTTTGTCCTCATATGTTGGACATTTTTCTACACTTATGATGAAATGACGGGAATAGAACAAAAATTATCAAATTATGGTTATTGAAGGAAACTGCAGCAAATTACGACGGAAAAATGCATAGTATGAATTAAGAGGAAAGGGAAAGCCCTGAGAGTGGTACGTCAGATAATATTGAATCTATCACAACAATAATATAAGCTTCCATTAGATGAAAACAGGTGTTGTTGGTAAGAAAAGTTGGCCAGGTTGATGTAGATAAATCTCCAAGAGAGAAAATATAATATTTATAGACACAAACAACCACACATAGTTGAGAGGAGCTTACGCGGACACTTTTCAGACCGACCTGGACCATTTACAAAAGTTACACTGTGACTTTGTATAATGATCTAATTCGGATCTGACTCGTCGTCTTAAAGCTCCTCTCCTCTCTCTACGTGCGGATGACTGAACCTTATTATTACAGTCACGTATTGGACTCCTTTTATGTTCATTCTCCACAGTATATTAAAAACTTGGAGGAGAAATGTTAAAACACTCTCTGTGGTATTGTTTTATGAAGATGGCAGAGCACAGGACAGTATAATATAATACCACTATCTGCTTTTTATAAGCATATTGTAATTTTATAGTCTTTTTTTAAAAAATATTAAATGCAGAATTTCTACATGAATATAAGGATGAATCTGATATCGTTAATGGTGTCGGTTCGTTTTGTGTCAACTAGTCAGGCGTTAATGTTACTGTGTTCAGAGTGTTATATACATCTCACAACATGAGTGCAGCTGTTCAATTAAAATAGGCTGTCGGGGGGGGGGGGGGGCACCGGTCATAATAAAAAAAAAAAAAATAAAAAAACTTACATTGCAAGGGGGAATATATTTATGGTTAGGAAGACGGAGAGTAAAGAAAACTTAAATAGGGGAGGTTGAGAACGGGAGTAATAATAGTTGATAAGAAAACTCGAAAAAAAAATGAAAGAGGAAAAATGGGTGTTAAGAGAGTGTCCGCGCCAAGTGGAATTAAGCAGAGGCCAGTGGGAAGGATATCCATGGGAGGGGAAAATAGGATATTTAACAACGTCGAATTAATAGAAATTTACAGACACTCCTACTATCAACGTAAGGCCCCCTCTACGCCCACGTCTCCATAATATAAAGATACCCAAAGTGTTGCCACATGGTCTATTTTATCGAACTTATCGGTCTCCTGAGCCTCATTTACCACTTAGCTGCACATCGATCCACAGTTACTGACACGCAGGGGCACAACACAAAATTAACATGAAAACGTTGAGGACCACATGGTTTGTACGTTACAGCTAATGTTCAAGTCGTTTATCCAGGCTGATATCGATTGGCAAGCAAGCCCCATTTTTTTTTTCAATTCGCTCACGTGCTTACTCGTTACCTATTAAAAATGAAAAATCGCTGCTCTGAGTGATAGGCTCTTTGATCTGTTAGTGAGTGATCTCAGACGGTCATAATTTTGTTTTCAAGAAAATTGTTATATACAGATAATAACCGTGCAAAACTGTACGATTAAATATACTACGAATATTGGGTTTGTACGTTGCTGGCTGCTTTCTCCTGTTAAGGGACACCACATCCGTTGGAGAGAGAGAGAGAGAGAGAAATAGAAAAAGATAGAGGGGAAAGAAGACGAGAGAGAGAGATAGATGAGAGGAGAGAGGAGATGAGTGGAGGGGGGAGAGAGAGAGGAGAGGAGAGAGAGGTGAGGAGAGGAGAGGAGAGAGAGAGAGACAGACAGGAAAGACAGTCAGAGCGCACAGACAGATGGACAGAAAGAGAGACCCAGATAGAGTGAGAGATGAGAGATCTGAGAGAGAGAGAGAGGAGAAGGTGAGAGTATCGAGAGAGAGGATGAGTAGAAGTGGGACGAGAGACGGGAGAAGAGAGAGAGAGAGAGAGAGAGAGGGACAGAGACAGGACAGACAGACAGACAGACGAGGCAGAGACCAGAAAGAGAGAGGACAGAGATATGTGATAGAGACTTTCCAACTCAGGAGGGTGTAGAAGGAGAGGAGGAGTAGAGAGAGGAGAGGAGAGAAGGAAGTGAGTGGAGTGGGGATGTGGGACGGACGGGGTGGGAGAGGAAGTAAGTGATGGCGGGATGGAGGGAGGGTGGTGAGAGAGAGAGGAGGAGAGAGAGAGTGAGAGAGAGAAGTGAGTGAGAGAGAAGGATGGAGAGAGAGAGAGAGTCGAGAGGCAGAGACAGAGGACAGAGAGTAGAGACAGGAGAACAGAGACATGAAACAATGCGAACGAAAGAGCGATCTACCTTTGCTTCTAATGCACAAAAAAAGAATTACAGATCTCTGTGCATTTTGTGTAATTGGCTGAATAATGATGAGAAAGGTTGGTCTCGTTAAACCAGAAGGCCTTCATGAAAGCAACCTCGTGTTGCTCTCTTTCTCTCATCTCTCTCTCTCTCCTATCTTCTCCCACCCCCCCCCCGCTCTCTCTCCTCTCCTCTCTCTCTCTCGAAAAAAGTTCCTTTTGCAAAGTGAGCGCGTCCTTGCAGCTAAGCTTCTTGTATCACACGTTGTCTTGTAGTACGCGTCTCCAAACACACGCCTCCTTGCAGGACTCGCCTCCTTGTAGGACACGCCTTCTTTCATGCCTCTTTTAGCACACGCCACCTCCTAGCACACGCCTCCTAGCACACAGAACACGCTTCACAGCACACAGCTAGAACACGCCTCCTAGCATGCAGTTAACACACGCCTTCTAGCACACAGCTAGAACGCGCCTCCTAGCTTGCAGTTAACACACGCCTTCTAGCACACAGCTAGAACACTCCTCCTAGCACACAGCTAGCACACGCCTCCTAACACACGCTTCCTAGCACAATTAGCACAGGCTTCCTAGCACACAACTAGAACAAGCTTCCTAGCACACAGCTAGCACACGCCTCCTAGCACACAGCTAGAACACGCCTCCTAACACACAGCTAGAACATGTCTCCTAGCACACAGCTAGATCACGCCTCCTAGCACACAGCTAGAACACGCCTCCTAGCACACAGCTAGAACACGCCTCTTAGCACACATGCTAGTAGAACACGCCTCAGGCACTCAGTAGAAATCGACTTTAGCACACAGCTAGCACACGCCTCCTAGCTCTCAGCTAGAACACGCCTCCTAGTACACAGCTAGAACACGCCTAGCACACAGCTAGAACACGCCACCTAGCACACAGCTAGAACACGCCTAGCACACAGCTAGAACACGCCTAGCACACAGCTAGAACACGCCTAGCACACAGCTAGAACACGCCACCTAGCACACAGCTAGAACACGCCTAGCACACAGCTAGCACACGCCACCTAGCACACAGCTAGAACACGCCACCTAGCACACAGCTAGAACACGCCACCTAGCACACAGCTCGAAACAGCACTAGCACACAGCTGAACTCGCCTAGCACACAGCTAGAAAGCCTAGCACACGCTAGAATCACGCCTAGCACACAGCTGAACACGCCACTAGCTCACAGCTAGAATCACGCCTAGCACACAGGCTAGCAACGCCACCTAGCACACAGCTAGAACACGCCCTAGCACACCCAGCTAGAACACGCCACCTAGCACACAGCTAGAACACGCCTAGCACACAGCTAGCACACGCCACCTAGCACACAGCTAGCACACGCCTCCTAGCACACAGCATGAACACGCCACCTAGCCACACAGCTTGCACACGCCACCTAGCACACTAGCTGCCAACACGCCACCTAGCACACAAGCTAGAAAACACCGCCACCTAGCACACAGCTAGCACACGCCACCTTGCACCACAAGCTAGCACACGCCACCTAGGCACACAGCTTAGAAAACGCACCTACCACTCACAGCTACAACCACGCCACTAGCACACAGCTTAAGAAAAGCCACTAGCACTCTAGCTAGAAACACGACACCTAGCAATCAGCTAGAACACGCCACCTAGCACACAGCTAGAACACGCCACCTAGCACACAGCTAGAACACGCCACCTAGCACACAGCTAGAACACGCCACCTAGCACACAGCTAGAACACGCCACCTAGCACACAGTTAGAAACCACGCAACCTAGCACACAGCTTGAACACGCCACTAGACCAGCATGTAGAACACGCCATCTAGCACAGCTAGCACACGCCACCTAGCACACAGCTAGCACACGCCACCTAGCACACAGCTAGCACACGCCACCTAGCACACAGCTTGAACACGCCACACCTAATTCACACAGCTTGGAACACCCGCCACCTAGCACCACAGCTAGACACGCCCACCTAGCACACAGCTAGAAACACGCTCCTAGCTGCAGTTAACCACAGCTTCTAGCACATACAGCTAGTAACACGCCACCTAGCTGCTTAGGCACCACCGCCACATTGACAAGCCTAGCACACGCCACCTAGCACACAGCTAGCACACGCCACCTAGCACACAGCTAGCACACGCCACCTAGCACACAGCTAGCACACGCCACCTAGCACACAGCTTGCCACACGCACCAGCTCACAGCTAGCACCCGAGACCTAGCACACAGCTAGCACACGCCACCTAGCACACAGCTAGAACACGCCACCTAGCACACAGCTAGAACACGCCACCTAGCACACAGCTAGCACACGCCACTGCACAACAGCTAGAACACGCCACCTAGCACACAGCTAGAACACGCCACCTAGCACACAGCTAGAACACGCCACCTAGCACACAGCTAGAACACGCCTCCTAGCTTGCAGTTAACACACGCCTTCTAGCACACAGCTAGAACACGCCACCTAGCACAGCTAGCACACGCCACCTAGCACACAGCTAGCATCACGCCACTAGCACACAGCTAGCACACGCCACCTAGCACACAGCTAGCACACGCCACCTAGCACACAGCTAGCACACGCCACCTAGCACACAGCTAGCACACGCCACCTAGCACACAGCTAGCCAACCACGCCACCTTAGCCACAGTAGCACACGCCATGCAATCAGCTAGCAACGCACCTTGCACACAGCTAGCACACCGCCACTAGCACACAGCTAGCACACGACCTAGCACACAGCTAGCAAACGCACCTTGCACACATGCTAGAACACGCCACCTAAGCAAAACTCAGCTTGAACACGCCACCTAGCACTCATGCTAGCACACCGCCTCCTGCCACACAGCTTAGAAACGCCACTAGCACACAGCTTAGAACACGCCACTTGCACACAGCTTGAACACGCACCATAGCACACAGCTAGACACGCACATGCACACAGCAGAACAGCCTCATAGCTTGCAGTTAACACACGCCTTCTAGCACACAGCTAGGAACTCGTCACCTTAGCACAGCTAGCACGCCACCAAGCACACAGCTAGCACACGCCACCTAGCACACAGCTAGCACACGCCACCTAGCACACAGCTAGCACACGCCTCCTAGCACACAGCTAGCACACGCCACCTAGCACACAGCTAGCACACGCCACCTAGCACACAGCTAGCACACGCCACTAGCACAAAGCTAGCACACGCTCCTAAGCACACCAGCTAGACCACGCCACCTAGCACACAGCTAGCACACGCTTCCTCGCACACAGCTTAGCCAACACGCCTCCTAGCACACAGCTAGACACGCACTCACCTAGCACACAGCTAGCAAACTACGCCTTCCTAGCACACAGCTAGCACACGCCACCTAGCACACAGCTAGCACCACGCCACTAGCCACACAGCTAGCACACGCACCTGCACACAGCTTAGCCCGCCACCTAGCACTCAGCTAGACACACCCACCTAGCACACAAAGCTAGCACACGCCACCTAGCACACAGCTAGCACACGCCACCTAGCACACAGCTAGCACACGCCACCTAGCACACAGCTAGCACACGCCACCTAGCACACAGCTAGCACACGCCTCCTGAACCATAACCACAACAAAAATAACACTTATTTTCTATACGGTTTTGCACAAAAACTTTCAAAATGTTTTTGACGGACTAAACATGCAGCAGCGATGTTAAAAATGTATAAGACTTTCATTTAATGTGTACGTAGAGTGAAGAATGTGTACGTAGAGTGAAGAATGTGTGAGGAATACAAAATGTATAAATGTTTAAGCATGATGTTTATGCAGAATGCATAGGTATTATGTATATCCAGAATATACATGCAGAATGCATAGGTATTATGCATATCCAGAATATACATGCAGAATGCATAGGTATTATGTATATCCAGAATATACATGCAGAATGCATAGGTATGATGCATATCCAGAAAATATACATTGCAGAATGCATAGGTAATTAAGTATATCCAGAATAAATGCAGAATGCATAGGTATTATGTATATCCAGATATACATGCAGAATAAGACAGCGGAATACCATGCACCAACAGGGAATACGTCACAGAAAACCCAAGGCAAACAGAAACCAGCCTCGTGACATACTATTGCACTGGTGTATCGTCGCTTCGGGGCATGGGAAATCTGGAAAACAGATGGGACATGCAAACTATGCCACCTAGAAATGTCATGCCCATTGACAACAGGAAAAGGCAAACTCCTTCCTGTAAGCTTTTTCACCCTGAAATGTGTACCTCTTCAGTACAGGAAATGACTGTGTGGCTATTACTTAAAATTGCCAGGCATACCTCTAAAGGGGACAAAAAGATACAAAACATCCAAGGCATGGGAAAACTGGGTTAGGGGGGCCACAGCCACTCAAGAGGGAGAGTTTTTTAGTGCCAGGAAGGAAAAAAAAACACTGGCAGGAAATGGCAGGAATAAAATTAATCGTACCCAAATCCAGGTCATTCTGGAGTGGATCCACAGTCGATTGGACTCCACTTCCAAACCAACAGATTAAAGTTACTTTGCCGGAAAAAAATCCCCCCCCTGTACCAACAATACCACCAGTACGATATCATTCTTCTTTGCAAATATTCAGGGTCTAAAGCCATGCAATAAACATCAAAATACCTTTCATCCGTGGACTGCTTGCTGGAGGCAAAGGCAATGTTCGCGGCTTTTCACTGGGACCACATAAGGGTTCACTTGGACAACCGAATAAATATGGATCCCAGGGGTACAACCTATACAGATGTGTCAGAGTTGAACAGCTAAAAGGGGGACGGAGGGGGTTGGCCTGTACATTGCATGAGTCACTTGGTTTGCACAGAACTGCTTAATGCCTCAATGACGTAGTGGAGTTATAGCAGGTAAAGGTCGAGAACCAAAACCTAGTCATTTGTGGTAGTCTAAAGCCTTCCGGTATGAACATCCCAGCAATTCCAGGAACAGCTGTTAAAAATTGACCACTGTCTGGAAAATCTTCCAGCTCCCTTGCATACCAACATCTGATTCTGGGGGATTTCACTTAAGGGCACCTAAAATGGAGGAATATAGCAAATTAATATTGTTGCAGTATAACCCAGGAGGCAGCTTCTGGATGAAAACTCACCTCACACGCAGCTTTTAAATCTCTGCAATAATTCCAATTTATAAACCAGCAATTAATAGAGCCTACTAGACTGGGAATACACTTGACCTCATCTTCACTACAATGATGATTGATAAGAAATGTCGCCAATATTCAAAAAACCATATACTCAGATCACAACATAATTGAGGTTCAGACATGTATGCAGTGGAGCCCCAGACCGACAAAATGAGACTAGTCACGAGGGAGGGAAGCATCACCCAAATTCACTTCAAATAACAAAAACATAAAGGTGTCGATGGGGACAGTAAAACAAAGTTCCTAACCGTATATGCTGGGAGTTTTACTAGCAACACAGACCCAAACTTATGCCTAGAACAGATTAACTCGGTGGCACTCATGTATGCCACAAGGCTTATTCCTCTAAGAAAAAGGAGGAGTAGATGTAAAATAAGAAAAGAGGACAGGCGCTCCCTTTACAGGCGACGGAAAAAAGAATAACAGGAGCGGCTTAAAAGATGGTCAATATATCAGAAATGCGCAGGGAGTCACTGGTCAGGAATAGCAAGCATTCGAATTAAGTAAAAGAATCCTTTAGGAGTCAGTGAATCGCGGGAGAACTAAAAGCCATAAATGAAATCGAAAAGAACCCAATGTAATTTCTTCTCCTTATGCCAATCAAAATGTGAAACAACGTCCAGTATTGGGCCCCGATTAACAAGATGGGTCCTACCACAAGATGACAGCAAGTGGAAATGACGTGAGCTATCAAGTTCCAAATATGACACAGTTATTTTTAATACAATTAAGCAAGCCTCGTAACCAGACTGAGAGTCGAAGTCTCAAAAATGAATTTTTTATGAGAGGAGCCACAAAGTTGATTAACAAAAGGCTATCCGATGTTATCCTGACGCCAAATGTATTCGAAACAGGCGATATAATGACACATGCCCATGCACTCTGCTCCAGGGCCAGCTCATGGAACTCTGTGTTCTTCAAAGAAACTGCAGGAAGCCCCTTATCACGAGCCTTTTCCATCCTATGGAGTGGGAGCATGGACACGGGGTCGTCCCTCAGTTACTAAAACAACAGGAAATAGCCCCACTCACCAAAGGGGGCAGTTAAGCAAACAGAAATGTAACTACAGACAAAGCAATAACATCCCATATCATAAAATCTTTGGAAAGGGTCCTAAGATGCAAGATCCACACCCATCTAGATACCCATCAGTTACACCAACCCAGGGCCAACATGGGTTTAGAAACAGGTCGCTCCTGTCTGTCCTCTCAAACTACTGGATCACTAGACAACGTCCGTATAATGCACTAGAAAACAAAAAGAATGCTGATGTAATATATACAGACTTTGACAAAAGCCTTCGACAAAGGTGTGACATGGCGTAATAGCGCACAAAATTTGCGCGCTAAAGGTATAACAGGAAAAGTTGGTCGATAGGATCTATATTTCCTCACTAACAGAACACAGAGAGTAGTAGTCAACAGAGAAAGTCCGAGGCAGCTACGGTGGAAGCTCTGTTCCACATGCGACACAGTACTAGCTCCATCTTGTTCACCTCATCCTCATATCCGAACATAGACAAAGGATAAAGGATGTCGCCACAGCACCGTGTCTTCCTTTGCAGATGACACCGCAATCTGCATGACAGGTGTCTTCCATTGCAGACACTGCAGGCTCCAGGCGGACATCAACCTATTACTTTCAGTGGGCTGCAGAAAACAATATGAAGTTCAACGATGAGAAATTTCAATTACTCAGATATGGTAACATGAGGAAATTAAATCTTCATCAGAGTACAAAACAAATTCTGGCCACAAAATAGAGCGAAACACCAACGTCAAAGACCTGGGAGTGATTATGTCGGAGGATCTCACCTTCAAGGACCATAACATTGTATCAAATCGCATCTGCTAGAAAAAATGACAGGATGGATAATGAGAACCTTCCAAACTAGGGAGGCCAAGCCATGATGACACTCTTCAGGTCACTTGTTCTATCTAGGCTGGATATTGCTGCACTCTAACAGCACCTTCAAGCAGGTGAAATTGCCGACCTAGAAAATGTACAGAGAACTTTCACGGCGCGCATAACGAGATAAAACACCTCAATTACTGGGAGCGCTTGAGGTTTCTAAACCTGTATTCCCCTGGAAACGCAGGAGGGAGAGATACATGATTATATACACCTGGAAAATCCTAGAGGGACTAGTACCGAACTTGCACACGAAAATCACTCACTACGAAAGCAAAAGACTTGGCAGACGATGCACCATCCCCCCCAATGAAAAGCAGGGGTGTCACTAGCACGTTAAGAGACCATACAATAAGTGTCAGGGGCCCGAGAACTGTTCAACTGCCTCCCAGCACACATAAGGGGGATTACCAACAGACCCCTGGCAGTCTTCAAGCTGGCACTGGACAAGCACCTAAAGTCAGTTCCTGATCAGCCGGGCTGTGGCTCGTACGTTGGTTTGCGTGCAGCCAGCAGCAACAGCCTGGTTGATCAGGCGCTGATCCACCAGGAGGCCTGGTCACAGACCGGGCCGCGGGGGCGTTGACCCCCGAAACTCTCTCCAGGTAAACTCCAGGTAAACTCCAGAATGCATAGGTATTATGTATATCCAGAATATACATGCAGAATGCATAGGTATTATGTATATCCAGAATATACATGCAGAATGCATAGGTATTATGTATATCCAGAATATACATGCAGAATGCATAGGTATTATGTATATCCAGAATATACATGCAGAATGCATAGGTATTATGTATATCCAGAATATACATGCAGAATGCATATATAAAATGTACCAAAAGTATATGCATATGTAAGATATATTTGCATGTGTATTTATACTGCATATGTATAATGTATACACAGCAGGTGCTTGCAGAATGGTTATACATAATGTATATCGGATATTAAGCGCTGAATTTGTATGCACATTGTGCAAACAGTGTATAAACTTAATGTATATATAGAATATATGAAAAAAACATCGCAAACAATGCTATAAAGGAAGATATCTCATAAATTTCCATAGATGTTCGTACAGGCGCATGTCAGTGGCGACCTCAGAAAACCAACTTAACTGAATGCTTGACAAGCTGGCTGGTTTACTGGCTGGTTTACTGGCTGGTTTACTGGCTGGTTTACTGGCTGGTTTACTGGCTGGTTTACTGGTCGGCTGCTTGCTTGCTCTGCTGTCTATAATAATAACAATAATTATAATAATAATATATATTTTTACTAGTACATGATACTGCTTATACAGACCTAGCTAATATCAGTGACATACTATATAGAAAGCCCCTGGTTATACGGAGCATTTCGGGCAACTTTGGTTAATTTTGCCCCAGGATGCGACCCACTCCAGTCGGCTAACACCCAAGTACTTACTTACTGCTAGGTGAACAGGGACAGTAGGGGTCTTAAGAAGGCCGCCCAATGTTTTCCCCGTACGGGGAT
>NW_026507815.1:0-17777 GCF_026875155.1 Cherax quadricarinatus
TTGGGAAATATTGCAGCAAAAAGTCCGTAAAGGAATACCTCACTGTAACGGGTTAGTCATGTAGCGACCGCGCAGCAGTGTCTGCCTGTTCATTGCCCTGTACGTCAACATGCCCAGGGACCCAACAAAAAAAAATATCTTTATGTTTGGAAAAATGGGGCGACCAAATTGGATCGGGGGACTAAGGGGGAGGGTTAAAATTTTTTATAGCCTTAAAGCAAAAAAGGGGTCTGAGACAACCCACAAAGAGACACAGGCTAGATGCAATAGGGATAAGTGCTTAAGGATGGCATAAAATTTTCAGCAGTAAAATACTACCGAAATAGTAAATGCCCTTGTATGACGCGCCAAACATTTGTGCAAATCCTTACGCCGTCAGAAGACTTAGACCATCTGTGACACACAAGGGCATGAGAAGAGAGTGAAAGTGGTAAGAAAAGAGACGGAAGCGCCCGTAGACATTTGGGCTTTCGAGCGGGGGAGAGAAAAAAGAGACAACTCGAACACTGGAATTTCCCAAAAAGGGGGTGGGAAAAGTGAAAGCTACAGTAATATAAAGGTGGTAATTGAAAAAGAAAAAGCGAATGAAGCGAAAGGAAGGGACGGAGTAAACAGGGGGGGCAAACAAATAATGTCTACTAATATCAGTGCCATTCTAAAAGGGAAAGGGGATTGCAGAGCCCCATAAAGCGTACATATAGCGAAGGCAAGGGGCATCACGGCATCGGATAAGGAGGACTTCGCTTCTGCATAGAGGCTCTCGACAGGGGAAAAAAGGAAAAGCACCAAGGCATAAACGTAATCCTTTTGGGGATGAAAGGGGGTTTAAGGGAGAGAGGTAGCAGGGGGATGCCGCGAAAAGATCTGGCACCAAATCAATTTTGATAAGATAAGGGGGGAAAGTAGGATAAGGAGGGTTCGACGATAGCTCCCCATGAAAAATGAGCAAGGGTTTTAAAAGGTTCAGCCGCTGTGGCAAATTGCCTTCAAGAGGTAAAAGGAGGTTCCAGGGTAACCACGATCAAAGAGGGGCCCAAAACTTGACGTATCACTTCAGGGGTCGGGGGGCCATAGAGGGACAAAGATGATCGGGGTGACGAGCTCTAGGAAAAATTTGGGGGGTTTTAGTGCTGAAAATTTAAACCCACGGGGGTGGGCCCCTTGGAAACACGGTCGACGCATGCGGAGAGAAACTGTAATAAAGGGGACATCAGCACCTGCACAGGGAATACGGTCACAAAATAGAGTGATACCAATATTTGAGGGGAAGACTAGGCCAAATCATTAATGCAAGGAAAAAATTGTTGTGCCAAACACATCCTGGGGGGGCACCTTCAGCTTTGGGAAAAATTGGGAGAGCACATTTTTAACCCAACAGGAAATGCCTGTCATTAAAAAATTTTAAGGAAGATGGTAATTGCCTCGAAGGCCTAAGGGGGGGCTTGCCTAAAATATTAATCCAAGTTGTGTCATATGCCTTCTCAAGGCAAAAAATAGGAAAAACTGAGTGGTTATTCGCAAAGGCATTACGAACTTTCGTACCAAGTGTAAAAGGGTCTATGGAGAATGTCCCTTACAAAAACCATTTTACGATGGGGAACTGTTGTGTGTCTCTAAATCCCCACACTAAACGTCTATTTACTGGCGTTCCAGCACTTTGCAAATGCATGGTAAGACAAGGGGACATAGGGGATTTCATGTCCCGTAGTCCCGGGTTTGGGGAAAGGGAAACAAGGGGATTTCCCCACTTGGAAAACCCTTGTGACCAAAAGATTGTAAAAGGCGTAATAGGACTGCAAGGCTACTGATTAAATTTTGTACATACAAATAATTCGTCGACCCACTGCGATGATGGGCAGCTGAAGGGTCGCCTCCAGTTCTTAAATGAAAAAGGCATTTTATACTATTCTTTCTGAGAGAAGAAAATCCAAGGGTGCAAACTCTTGCAACTTGAGGAAAAAAGGGGGGCATAGATGGGTCCCCTGAAAATAGGGACCAGATGATTCCCAATTTATTTGGCAAAATCTATGGGTTTGCTATACAAACAGGGGAAAACCCGAAAACAGGGCCGGGTCGGGAAAATATTTCCACTCAGTTTTCGACTTTTTTCCAGACTGCACTCATAGGGGAAACCAGAGGTTTGGTGGGACAAATCCCCAGCAAATGCTTTTTGCGTCCGGATACGGCGAGCGATCGCCCCTTCGCTTAAAATTAAAGAAGTCTCTCTGTGGTTTTTTGTCTGGTACCTGCCCCTGCACGCTTTAAAACGCTGCCGGCAAAAGCAGAGACCCCAAAGGGGCCCTTTTTCTGAGAATCCTCCCAATTTTTGGGGTATAAAAAGAGAACTGCGGTTAAAACGGACGAGAAGAGGTGAAAAGCTCATCGAGGGAGGACAAAAAAAGGGAACCCCTTCTAAAAACATTGGGTTTGGGGAAAAAAGGGTTCCAATTTGCCTGATCAAATTGCCGCAGGGGACAAGAGGGGTGTATAAAGGGGGAAGTAAGAAGTTTGGGGAAATGATCGCTGTCTGAAAGCCCGGGAAGAAAAACCCAAGTGAAGTCTAATGCGGCGGAGGAAAGCAGACTGAGAGATCATGCAAGAGAGAGGGGGACCGGATAAAAGGGGTTTGATACCTGTATTTAAAACATGGAGGGGGTGGGGGCAAGAAAACCCTCTAACTAAATCCCGGAAATCACAGTTAACCCCCCCCCAGGGGAAAATGGTGGGCATTAAAATCCCCCAGTAACAGAATCGTGGGGAAAAGCGAAACAAAAAAAGGCAAATCCGGAATAGATAATCCCGGAAAAGGGAGAGAGATAAAAAAACAAGCGTATACCACCTATAAGGGGATACGGGCTGCTGTGTAATGCGCAATACGAACAAATACTGAGGTAGGGAATATCAGTGGTAAAAGAAGGGCATTTTTCTTTAAAAGGGCCCATCGGGAAAAAAAGGATTTGAAAAATACAATAAATTTTAGCCTGAGAGGGGAAGATAACAGCAGATGTAATTTTGGTTCCTGTAAGCAAACACCAACGGGGGAAAAAAACTGGGAAGTAACACTAAGCTCCCCCCCGATTACCCTGGGGCCGCGTATTTCCCTGTAAATAGGCCATGTTTTGGCAAGAAAAAGTCCCGAAACCGCGGGTAAGGGTTCCTACGGACTAGAGGGGTTAAAAAAGTCCCATGCGGAGGCATGGAAAATTTTCAAGCAGCAAAGGGAACGGTGCGCTGTGAAAAAGGGATTGCCAGATGGAGTAGAGGGAGAAAAGGGAGCGGAGGGTGGTCAGTGTCCTTGAGGTTTGGTCTGCAAAAATTTTCAAAGATTGCTTAAATTGTTTCAGAATTCAAGCTTGTAGGGAGACAATTTGGAAGGGTTTGGGGGGGGTGAGTAAAGATTGGAATTTGTAATGAACTGTACCAAAGGGTGGGGGGGGGAGGAAAGGGGGAGGGAACTGGAGAAGCGGGGAAGGGGGACAAAAGGAAAAAACCGGGAGGTCCCCGAAGGGGAAAAACTTGGGGGGGAACGGGAGGAAGGTACATACGAAGGAGGGGAACCCAACTTGTAACAACCCAGTGAGGGGGGGAAAACCCGGTACGAGACAGGGGGGGAAAGAGGAGGTGAGAGGGTAGGAGGTGTTAACGGCCTTTTTTAGACTTTTGAGAAGTAGTGGGACGATTGGGAGGAGGGTCATACGAATCCGTCGCACGGGGCTTGTGAGAGAGAACACAAGAAGCAAGTCAGACTGAACGTTGAAGTAGGAGTCGAGCTGAGGACACAAAAGAATTAGCTACAGGGGGACTAGGAGGGGTTCCCACAGAGGTGGGTGCAAAAGGGGATACCCAAAGTGGGGGAGTTTTAAAACCGGAATAAAAAAAACACGGGGTATCCCCTTGGGCGGAGATGAGAAACTCCATGGCATAAGGGGGCCCTTTCTGCCCTTTGAGAAGGGATTTCCCGTGTTTAAGTAGATTTGACAACGGCGAGAGTACGAAGGGTGAGCCCATGACAATAAAGGCAAAGAGGGAGGTCGATTGCAAGACTATTAGAATGGTCATCGGCCCCACAGACTGGGCTTTTCCGTAGATCTGCAATATTCGCTGGATGGCCAAATCCCCAAATTTCTACACTGTTGGGGTTAGGAATCCCTTTCAATTGTAACATTCCTGCACATAAACTGGGGAGGGGAGTTCACGGCTGTCAAAATTTTAAACGAGCCCATTGCTAGGGTATCGTCCCCCCCCCCGGGGGCAAAGAACGTAAGTGTCTACCTTGGGGTTTGGGGAGATTTTGGGTTTCCAGCTATTCAGAATGCAGTGCCACATGCTGGAAATTTTGTTGAAATGGTAGGGGGCAGAATAGGGTACCACTACAAAAATTGAGGGTGATGTTTTTTCAATTTTTACGGGAACAGATCGATATGGGAAAACGAGAAAGCCATGACCGGTAGCTTCTTACGGTGACAAACGCGACCCCTTGGGACATAAAAAGAAATATCTTTCCCAACATGGTGGAGTCCCTTCCCAAATACTGTTCAGAAAGATAGGCAGAAAGGGGAAAGTCGGTCAAAGTGAAAAATTTAGTCACTGTGCAGTCTGAAACTGAGCGTAAGGAGGAAGGACTGTCGATTTTTTCTGAAAACAAAGGTGGAGAAGTATCATCAGCAGGTAATTGCTTGTCATTTAGGCGGGGGACCAGATTTGGTCCACTGGAACGGGCCAGCGTTCGAAAAATGCCGCACCGAAAGGGGAAAGGGGCCCGGAAGCATGTAAAGGGGGAAGCGAAGGCAGATAAATCGGGGGAGTCAGTCGGGGCCCTTCCCTAAGCGGGGGGGAAACGCCCCGGGAAAAGGGGTACAGGGGCTTGAGATTTCCCCGAAAGGGGCCCCAAAAGACAAGGCGGGTCAGAACAGGTGCGGTATCAAGAGGGGCCCGGGGGTAGCATTCAGGGACTAGGCTGCCGGGTTTTGGTTATTCTTTCTTTTTGTTTTTTAAGAAAAAAAAGAAAAAAATAAAAGATAAAAAAAAAAAGAATAAAAAAAGGGGGGGACCGGGGGGGGATAGTTCCTAGGGGTGAAAGGGCCAAAATCTCCCCGCCCCCAAAGAGGCCCTCAGCCCCCGCAGTACCAGATGCGCTAAAACCCGTCCAACCCTCCCCATCATGCCAGTAAACCCAACCCCGGGATGCAACCCACACTGCCGAGCTATCTCGGGGGACAAAAGAAGGGGGGCCAAAATCCGCCACAAAGCAAACTCCTTCGGCCCCCACCCGGAATCCAAAAGGGGGCTTCCAAATACCCCCTCGCCCAAGAACCCAAAGCCACCCTCCGGAATTACCGGAGGGGGATCGGACACCCCCAGGCAATCCAGCCCCGGGAAACTACGCCACCCCCAAACCTCAAGGGAAGGGGATGGCCCCCCCCCCGGTACCCTTTCCCCCCCGGAACTAGGGGCCTGGGGGAAAAAAAAAAAAAAAAAAAAAAAAAAAGGAAGGGCAAAAGGGAGGGGTGGGGGAGGGGGAAAAGGAAAAAGGGGGGGATGGGATGGGGAAAAGGGGGGAGGGGGGTAATTGGGTTCGGTTGGGGAAGTAACCGACGGGTCTAATTCCTCAGACCAAACCCCCCCTTCACCCCCCAAAGGGACCCCCCTTGAAGAGGTCCCAGTCCATAGCCCCCACCTAGCTTGTGTTTATCACAATTAGGGGTTGAGGTTGTACACATGTAACCACGGGTGTGGTCAAACAGTGTAAAATTAGGGGGAAAAAAAACTTGGCCACGGGGTGGTGGTGGTGGGGGGTGCCCTCCCACTCTAGCTTCCCTTCTTCTTTTCTCTAGCTTTTTTCATAGTTTTAAATCGTTTCCTGGTTTTTCTGATTGTACTCAAATACTGTCTCTGAGGAGGCTTTGTGTAAGAAATTAACAATAAAAGACAAAATTCCCAAACCCCAAGGTCTGCTGCGGTCACTCTGAGGGCACACCTTTTCCCTTTTTGACACTTGTAATGCAGCTTACCTACAGCAAAACCCCAGGGGGATCCCCAATTTCTTTTTTAAAAGATTTGGCACAAAAAATTGAAAAAAAATACAAAAATGTCTAAAAATTACATATTACATGTATTTTATTATTTACATATATTGTATTATTTTTTTAGTGTAGTGGGATTTAATGCATACGTTTTATAAATATTATCATATTATTATTATTAATACACATTTTAAAAAATTAAGATTGTCGAAAAGGGGCGACTAAAATGGGGGGAAAAGGGGGCAGTAACCCCTTCCCTTTTAAAAAATTACTAAATTTAAAAAGAAAACTTTCGTTTTTCCTTTTGGGGCCACCCCGCCTCGGGGGGATACTCCCCGGGTATTGAAAGAAAAATAAAAATAATTATAAAATAACAAACAACTAAGAAGAAACTTAAAAAGGGTGCCAAGTTCCCCCACCATCAGCAAAACACGGGAAATCGCTACTAGTACACTTTTTCACCTGTCAGACTTAAAATCATTAGTATTGGTTAAGTTTCCAAAAAATCCCTTGGGCATGATAGTGGCTTTCTTTGCTTAAAATCATATTATATGTAAACCAGTTGTAACCTAGCAAAGAAATTTTTTTTTTTTTTTTAACAAGTCGGCCATCCCCCCACCGAAGGGTGACCCAAAAAAGAAAAAAAATCCCAAAAAGAAAATACTTTCATCATCATTAAACCCTTTTCACCTCACTCCACATAATCACTGTTTTTGCAGAGGGGCTCGAATACAACAGCTTAGAAGCTATTTTATTTTTTTACTTATTTTTTTAACCCCTTTTGAGGTCGCAGGCCCCTCCGAACCCCTTTTCCCGGGGTTTGGGCCCAAAATTTAAAAAAAAAAATATTTTTTTTTTCTTATGAAAAAGATAGAAAAAATCTTTTTTCCCCAAAATACACCAAAGTAAATGAATTTATAAAAACCATTTTTCCTTCAAATTAGGGGCAACCATGTTTTCGCATCCTTTTTTCCCATTTGAGCCCCAGGCCAATTCCACTTTTACTATCGACAAAAAAATGAATTTTGCAAACCCATTTTTTTTTCCCTATCGAATACAAAAAAACCCCCCATTCCAAATTTAAAAATCCTCATGCAGTTTTGGAATTTTGCCAATTTTTTTCCACAAATTTAAAAGAAATTTCCCGAAAAGGGTTAGAAAAAAAGAAAAATTTGGCCAAAAAGACATTTCCCGTTATTATACCTAAAGGCCCCCTTAATTTTTTGTTTTTCCCCCAATTTGGGAATTTTTATTTCAAAAAAATAAAATTACTTTTATAGCTCCATTATGAAAAAATGGATAAAAAATATTCGACTTGCAAAGCTTTTAATCGCCATTTTATTTGACGCTGGCAGATTTTTTTTACTTTTACTTTTAAAAATTGAACATTTTTGCTACTTGACCAATTTAAGGTATTTTTCATTAAAAGAAAACTCCAAATTTTCTTAAATTTTTATTCAAAAAAAAGAAAACCAAAAAACAAAAATAAAAAATAAATAAATAAAAAAAAAAAATTTTTATTAAAAAAAAAGTTTTTTTTTCAAAATTTTCCTTTTTTTTTTTATATTAATTTATAATTTAAAAAATATAAAAAAAAGGGAAAAGGGGAAATAAAAAAAAAAAAATTAAAATTTAAAAAAAAATTTTTATATAAAAAAAAATTTAAAAAAAAAACGGTTCGTATCCGGGAAAAAATTTCGCATGGGGGGGCGGGGTTCCACGTACTTTTATTGTTTTTCCATTACTTTTGACTGTCTTCAAGAGGGGCGGAAGATCCTAAGCAGTCCGCCCCAAGTGGGGGTTTCGTTGGGGCCCATAACACCTTTTGATCGGGGTGATATGGGGGCCCTGGTATATGGTAAAAAATTAACCCCCAAATCTCTCCGGGTGTGTGCAATGTTCATACTTTTTTTGGATAAAATTTGTACAAAATATTAGGTCTTGTTTTCACTTGTTTAAAGTAAGAAATTTTACAGGGGGGCACAAGCACATCACAAGTGAAATTGTTCACAAGTGTATAATGATTCACTAAGCAAATTCAGTCATTTTATGAAGTTCTGAACTGCAATAAATTTTTTTTAAAAAAAAAGGGACTATTACATTCCATCAGAATAAAATCTTCATCTAAAGCCTAAGTGTAACAACACAACATTAAAAAGTATGAAAAAAATTGCAATACTCACTTAAAAAAAATATAGCTATTTACATTAAAATTTTCCTGTTTATTAGTCATCAAATAAAAAAACCAAAGTAAGAAAAAGTTATTTAAAAAAGAAAAAATTTAAATGCATAACAAAAAGGATTAAAATTCTTATCTGTATGGTTTATTAAGTGATGCTTTTTGCCATAAGCAAAACATCATACATTCTACAATATCAAAATGTAAGTTAAAACAAAAAATAAAAAACAACCCTTATCATTCTACTTAGAAAATTGAAAATTTTAATTATCATAGCAGTAATCAAAAAATAAAAATAATAACAGGCCCTGATAAATTCAAAAGGGTACTGAAAACCTGTTATACTAAGTAATGAAAAATTATATACAAGATTTTTCCAAAATTTTCTGAGGAGCCACTCACAAGGCAGTACCTTTTTTACAACACCCCAGAAAGGGCTCTGAGACATGATTTACAGTGCGTTTTGTCCCTTTAATAAAATTCATTTTCATTTAATGGAGTGCAAAAAGTCATATATTCTACTTTCAAGTATTACAAAAAAAAATTTTTACTTTTCTTTTTTCTCTTGGTTTTTCCTTCTTTGTAAAAAATTTCTTGTTTCTACCCAAAATATCTGTCCTTTTTTTTGGGGAAAAAATTATTTTTTTTTTTTATTTTTTCTTCTGAAAATTAAGCATATAACACCAACTGTTACTTTTGAAAAAAAATTTTAATCAACAAAAATGAACATATTTCGGGGAACGGGGTGAGTTCTTAATTTGGAGTGATGAGAACTCCTTTTTGGGGTGCTGGTGCCCACCATTTTTGAGTGTAAAAAATGAAGAAAACAAAAAGATGAAGACTTACCGTGAATGGAGGATCAGCAGGGGAAATTGGTAGTGTGGTCCATACTTGAAAGTAACACTGAAAGCCCTAGTGTCTGGGGAGTCTTTTCTGTTAACGCAGCATACAATTGAAAACGGGATGTATTAAACATACATTTGAAGACTTTTTTTAAAACTATATCACACAATGTAACCTATTGGATAGTATATCACTTACATTTAAAATGTCTAGAAATCTAAAAAAAAAAAAAAAAAAAAAAAACAATGTCTCAAAAAGTCCTCTCTTGTGCCCTTCGGGAAAGTACATTTCCTGTAAAATATATTCATTACACCAAAATGGCCCTCACTCAGGGCCACACCAAATTATTTTCAAAACTATTTACACTTTGAAATGACAATGCATGTCCCTTAATCCAAATATGTTTTTTTAATGACAAAACTAAATGAAGTGCTTTGGGGAAAAAAAGATCCCTTTGCAAGTCCCCAAAATGGGGCAGCCAACTGATTTCCCCTTTGGGAAAATTTCATCATGAAGCTGGTGGGAAAATTGTCTTTCTTAATCAAAGAACCCAAAATATTGCTTTTAGTTAGAAAAAATTTAACATAAACAATTTTTATATTTTTAACTACATAAAGATAAAAAAAATTAGGGCACACAACTTCAGTAAAAATTGGCTATTTTATTTATTTCAGAAAAAATCTACTTTGCTTGTATACCATTTTGGCAACAAAAAATTAGAAACCCCTTTATTATTAGTTTTAGATATATACGGAGATAAAAGGGATGCATGAGATAGAAATTTTGGGATATAAAACCCATCAACACTCATAAACAAAGAAATAGATGAAAATTTTAAAGGGGAAATTTTTCAAGGGAACATTGAAAAATTAAATTTCCCAAATTACTGGAAAGTACAAAATTTATATATATGTTGGTTACTTTTTAACTTGGGACAAATTTTTTTGCTAATCGGTTACTTCGCCTCATTGGGGGGTTCTTTCTCCTATTACTTTTGTTGGCCCTCACTTCATCATCACGTCCCCCGCCCCAGGGGTACTCAGGTCCCCGGGCTTCGGGGGAAAAGACTGAATGTATGTAGACACTTTTGATCAGTCCTGGTCCTCCCCCTCCAAGAATCCCCATAAAACTTTTATTTTTAATAATTTTGAACTTTCATCAACTATAGCAACTGCTTCATTTTCCCCGGGATTTTCCCTTACATAAATATCCCCTTAAAAAACATTACAACCCCAAACAAAAAAATCTTTGGGGCAAAAACAAAAAAATTTTATAACACTTACACTCATTAACAAATACTGTCAAAAAAACCACAACAACAGCCGAGCATAATCAGTGTACAAATAACAATAAAACAGGAAAAAAAACAGTACAGTAATTAAAAAGTAACAATTTGCAGTAGGTCCTCCCCAACTTGCAGGTTACAGTGTTATGCTATTGGCCCATTTTGGAAGCAATTACTTACAAAGTTGACTCGTTAGTCATTTTCAAATATTCAAAAAATTTTTACTTTTTTTTCAGGGATTTCTTAAACAAATTTTTCATACTTGTGTTTTCATTCTTAAAGTATATAGAGCTAACATTTGTTGGTAGAGCTTTTATCAAGAAATAAAGATTTAGTTTTGAAGGATGGTCAAGAACTTTTTTTTTTTAAATCAATGCCATCTCCCCCAGAGGAAGGGGAACTAAAAAAAAAAAAAAAAACACATTCGCCACCATTTATTCAATCGCCGCTTTCCAGAAGGGCTAACTCCCTTTGACATAACATCCCCACCCCTCCTTCGAAAGCGACACTGCCTTCTTTCCTCCAGGACTCAAGTCTGGCAACGGTTTCCCGAATCTCTTCATAAAAGTTTTTTCCCTTTCTCCCAAAATCCAACACATGTCCATAAAAACCATGGACTTCATTCACCCCTATTTAAACGCTCACACAACAGCTGGTCTCAAAACTTCTTTTTTCCCCTTCCCTCAAACCATTCCGGGTGTCCCCCCCCCCTTCTACCTTTTATCCCAATTTTTTCACCCTCTTTTTCAACCTATCCCTCTCAAGAATAAACAAATTTTTTTCCCACTTTTATTTGCCGTTTCGTTGCCATCTATGGTGGGGCACATAAGTACACCACATTACTGATCCGCACCTGAACCAAAACCCCTGCAATGATATTGCGGATCTGAGTGCTGAAAAATATCTGCCCCAAACTTTATGCAATAAAGATTCAATAACATACACAATTTCATATACCCACACTGGTTCCCACCCTTTCACCTCGGGTCATTAATACTGTGTCTGCCGCAACTGAAAGAAAATTTTTCTGAAACCGGTAAAGTGAAATGTTTGGTAATGAAATTTACATTTTACATTACTCTACTGCAAAAAACATTTACCAATTAATTAAAAATTAATGTCTAAAAAATTGAATAATTGGGCAAAATTGAAAGAATTAGTAAAATGCAAAATACTATATGGACGAGTCGGGGGGGTGTGTAAAGGGGAGAAATTAAAAATGAAAAACAGATAAATAAGGGTTGGGGGTATCAAAAAATTTAATAAAAAATTGGGAAAAAACATCGGGGAGGAATATGGAAGAATGAATGTTTTCAGATATTTGGGAGTTGCCTTGCACGGGTGGGTTTTTGAAGGGTATTTTAACCCTAGAATTGATGAAGAAAAAAAGGGGAGTGGTGCATTTAGGTTTGTGGGGAAAAAACAACATTATCAAGGAGCAAAGGGGGGAAAGTTGAAAGTATATGGTACCAAAACTCTTATGAATTGGGACGCTTTGGTTGTAAAAGCTGCACGGAGGAGGCGGTTGGAGGCATGGGGATGTCCTTTTAAAGGCAAAATGTGGTTTAAAAATTATGCAGAAAATTCAGAGTGAAGAAACTAGGAGGAGGTGTAAGTTACTAAAATATTAGAAGGGGTGAAAAGGGGGTTGTTGAGGTGGTTTTTGGGCATTTAGTAAATGGGTCAAAACAAATGACTTGGAGGGGGTATAAATTCTGTAGGAGAAGGGGGGGGGTGGGGGTTTTCCCCCGAAAAGGTTTGGGGGGGGGGGTAAAAATAGGGATTGTAGCAAGGGGCTTGGACTTTCAGCAAGCTGCGTGAGCATGTTAGATAAATGCATGGGCACAAAAGGGATTTTGGGGCCATGAGCTGTTTCCTGAAGGGTTCAGGGAAACCGGTATTTTTTTATAGCCAGACTTGATCCTGAAAATGGGGAAATACAAAGCCGCACTTTTAAAAGGGGGTTTGGGGGTATTGGCGTTTGGAGGGATAATTTTGCCATCTTTAACATAATGCTTTAAAAATGCTGTATTCTGACACCGCTGCAAAAACAGTGTTATGGTGATTTGGGAGGGGAAAGCGTTGAAAGATGATGAAAGTTTTTCTTTTTTTTGGGTTTTCTTTCTTTTTTTGGGCACCCTGCCTCGGGGGGGACGGGCCACTTGTTAAAAAAAAAAAAAATTACAGTTGAGCCGAATAATAAAACGGTCAATTAGCAAAAACCTTTAAAATTAGTCCTTTCTAAAATTTTCTCTTAACATTTAAAGAATATCTTTTTCATTAATGTTAATTAAAAAAATTTAATTTTGCAAAAAAATAATCTTAGAAAATACTTAAACCTTATTAAACAAGCGCAATTTATTTTAGCCAACCCAACTAAATATATTTTAGATTTTGTTTTTCAAAATTTTTAAAACTAAACAAAACAGTAAATATTTTTTATTTCATTAGGTCAGAATGATTTGGCGAAACTATTGCATACAAAAATTTTCTTGTTGTATATGGGAAATGACATTGCTATTTTTTAAACCCAAAATCGCAAATTCTGCCTATAGGGGTGACCACACACACACATATATTTTCTCCATGGGGAAGTGGAATAGAATTTTTTTCCTTTCCCTAAGCCATGCGTGTTGTTTTGAGGCGACTAAAAAGCCGGGGGCAAGGGGGTAGTAACCCTTTTTCCCGTAATATTACAAATGTTAAAAGGGGAAACTTTCGTTTTTTCTTTTTGGGCCACCCCCCCTGGTGGATAAACCCTTGGTTTGAAAAAAAGAAGTTATAATATTTCCCATGGGAAGTGGAACAGAACTCTTTCCCCCCGTAAGCCCTGCGTGCGTAAGAGGCGACAAAATGCCAGGAGCAAGGGGCAGTAACCCCCTTTTTCCCTAATATTAAAAGTAAAAGGAGAAAAAATTTTTGTTTTTCCCTTTGGGGGGGCCCCACTGCCTCGTGGGGTACGGGCCCGGGTTTTTTGAAAGAAAAAAATATTATACATGTATATATCCATAGACTGGGAGACGCAAACCACCCAGGGAGGGACTACCGCCGCCCAATGAGTGTAAAAAGAAAGCCTGTAATTGTTTTACATGATGGGAGGATTGCTGGTGTCTTTTTGCTTCTCATACACATGCAAGATTTTAGGTTTCTTGCTACTTCTTTACAATAGGTCAACTCACATACTATCAAGCTATTATAAAACACCCCTCTGGTTTTCTTTTATTTCTTTCTAGTTCTTGTTCTTTTTATTTCCTCTTTTCCCAGGGGGAAATGGAACAGAATTTTTCCTCTTAAGCCTCGTGTTTTTAAGAGGCACCCAAAAAGCCGGGAGCAAGGGGCTATAACCCCTTTTCCCTTTTATATTTAAAATAAATGTAAAAAAAGAAACTTTTGTTTTTCTTTTGGGCCACCCTCCTCAGTGGGGTACGGCCGGTTTTTTGAAAAAAAAAACAGAAAAACAAAACACACACACACACACACAGACATAAACAGGAGGGGGGCCCGCAATGGATCAGGGAAATTTCCTGACAGGGAGCAACAACGGTTATGGGCTGAAAGGTATCACAGTGGGCCCTTGACGATGGGGGGCCCCAGGGGGCATTGACTACGAAATCGTAATGACCGATTGCAAAACCCGGGGGCAATCTTATCGTGGCTACTGGGCGTGGTTTAACCGACGGGCTGTTGTTTTGAGACTCTCTGACCTCGGGGTTTAATCCCAGCCGGGGTAGGGGTTTGGAGGGGGTCATTTCTACGACCAGTGCTATTTTTGTATATGCAAAATGAGGAAGGAATGGGCCTGAAATGTCCCTATTCGCAGATGTTGAAGTGATGAGAAGAAGTAAATCAAAAGAGGATGAGGCCCGAGGCAGCTGCAAAGAACCTGGAAAAGGCCCGGACATTGGGCCAAAACTGGTTCTTGAATTCAAACCCCGCCAAAACAAAAATCATGAAGATTTGGGGGGGGGCAAAAAAAGACTGCAGAAGAGTATAGGTAAGGTGGACAAAACTACAGCCCACCGGGAAAAACCTTGGGGTGACCATAACACCAACATTCACCAGGCACCATCAAACCCAAAAAAAGCTGCACATACGGGGGGGCCCGGCAAAACCCGAGAATAAACGTTCTGATACCTTAATGAGGAAATTTGTTTAAGCACTTTTACACAGTGAGTTAGGCCCAAATGGAGTATGCAGCCCAGCTGGGAACCCCCATTTTGGGCAAGCACGTCAAAAGTTAGAGAAAGTACAAAGGTTTTGCAACAAGGCTATCCCAAGTCAGGGAATGTCGTAGAGGAAAGGTTGAGGGAATCGGACTGACAACACTGGAGGAAGAAAGGGTCAGGGAGACATGAAATGACATAAAAAAACTGTGGGGAAAGACAAGGGGACAGAGACAGGGTGTTCCAGAAGGGCACGAAACAAGGGGCACAACTTGAAGCGAAGACTCGACATCACAGGGGGTTTGGAATATTTTTTTCAGTCATGGCGTCAAAGTGGAAAAGCCTAGCAAGTGAAGTAGTGGGGGTAAAACCTACAAGTTTTAAGAAGGTATGACAAAGCTCGAAGCAAGAAGGAGAGGACCTAGTAGCGATCTGAAGAGGCAGGGGCCAGGGGTGAGTCTCGACCCCCGCAACCACAATTTGGTGAGTCACACCACAGTACACACACGTCACACACACACACACCACACACACACACACACACACACACACACACACCCACACCCCACACACACACACAACCCAAAATGTAGGTATCTGAGCTATGTAAAACTCATTTCATCTAATATCTATAGTACTAAAATACCTATTGTTGGGCAGATGTGGCTCCAACAGGAATACCCCCATGAATAAAGGGTGGGTTGGAGGCATTTTTAAAAGTGTGCTTTTGAAAAAAGGTATTAAGCTCTGCGAGTTGCCAGAAAACCACAAGCTGTGATACTGCCCAAAAAAGCTATAGGTGAAGCAGGATCTAACCCTCTCATGGGTGTCCACGCTCCGGAGTAAACGTAACACAGCACGCTTCAGCTTGCCAGTTGGGGTCTGAATGGCCCTAGAAAATAAACCAAGTGTTATTTTTTAAAAATTTTTTAAATTACAAAAAACCCAAAAAGCCCCTAAAATTTTTAGAAAATTGATGAAATAGACAATCTGAAGGAAAAAAGGTTACTTTTTATGGCAAAACTGAAATTTATACAGAAATAAATACAAGAAACCCTAGCAAACAGCCTCAAAAAATAAACTTTTTAAAAAACATTTATGGGAAAAATTTACTTGTAAATTGTATTTTTAAAATCCTTTATTTTTAATGTTAATTTAAAATAAGGGAAACTGCGTGCACAGTTCTATTTTAGTATATAGAGTACCAAGTGTTTTTTTTTCCTATTTTTGACACTAATTTTTATTAAAAAAAACTCAGACACTCCCCAAAGTATGTTATATTGAGGGTTTTTCAGTATTTTAATACTAAATAAAATTTGGTAATTATTTTTTTTTATAATTATGGGGGGGAAAAATAAAATTTTGGGGGGAAATAAGTACAAAAGAAGCAAATTAATATTATTGCATCAGTGACACATTCATCACAAAGCTTTTTGTGTAATCTTTTTTTTTTTACTAATAATAACTGATGTTACTTCCATCTCCCCTTTGTGCTCCATTCAAGTTTCTCATTTTCCAGTTACAAGTTTCTGTTCAGTAATTTTAATGTTTCCAAATCAGGTCCTACTAAGAAGAACATGAGTCCAACATTTCTCACACCACCCCAAAGATCTTTTGGGAAACCTAAAGTATTTTTTTGCAGAAGATCTGAGTGATGTTACTTTTGAAAGTGTATATACATTGCACCACGGCTAGAAGTATGTATACTATATAATACATGATACAAGACTAATATATATCCATAACCTTCGAGATGCTTTGCAATACAATCCAAAATAGGGTACCATATCCCTGCAAGCAGAAGATTTTATTAACAGCAGAAAAATAATCTTACTTATGCTTTCCCAATTGTAGAACCGCATCCCATCAAGTGGCAAATTTTCATTCCACACCCTATCCCGAAACCTTGCACAGAAAAACAATTTCCCGAAAGACTGCATCCCCAAACATTCAAAAAGTTTGGCAAAAAATGTGAAAAAGCAGTCTGTGGAAAAATAAACCTGAGTGAGAAAAAAATGTATCACAACTGCACCCAAAAAAAGTTGTTTAAAATCTTTACACATCTTAACCCCTTGACTGCCCAACCCCCAATCCTAGGGTTTTTCCCCGGTGTCGCAAAAAAATTTTAAAAAAAAAAAAAAAATTTTTTTTTATGAAATGATAGACAATTTTCACGTTGTAATACACCAAAAAAAAACGAAATTTGAGGAAATGATGGAATTATGTTGTGAAGTAGCACCTCAGCGATATTTACAAATCGGCGATTTTGCCCCCTTTTGAGCCCATTTCGGTAATTCCCTTGTTCCAGTCAAACCAAACTCATAGCTATTTCTTTAGAACTCGTTTTTTTCTAACGATTGAGTACAAGAAACTGCCCCTTTTCCAAATTTTTAACTACCCAAAAACTTAGTAGAATTTGCAATTTGGGCCAATTTCAAAAGAAAAATTAAAAAATATACAAATTTTTAAAAAAAAGGGCCAGAATGAACAATCAGACATTCCTGGCTCTAAAATAAAATTTTCTTTGTTCATCAGTCATTCCCCCCCCCTTTATTTACTCTTGCTTTCTATTTTGAATTTTTTTCAAACAAAAAATAGAAGATTTACTATTTGCAGACACTGCAATACTGTAAAATTGTGTAAATAACTCAACCCATTCATGACTGCTATTTAAAAGGGTAGTTGACATTTATTGGACAAGACATCATTTGTTTTCTTTAATATCGGCAAAAAACAAACATTTCCCCTACTTTTTCTTCTTTTACAACCCCCTCTATAAAAAATTTAAACAAATGGGGGGATACACATCCCTGTCTAAGCCTACTTTTTCTGGAAGTAGCCCCCTCTTCTACAACCCCAACCTGAGCCCCACATCCTCATAAAAACTCTTCACAGCATTTAGTAACTTACCCCCTATTCCACATACATGGACCCCCGAGTTTCGCACCCGATTTTCATGAAATTTTGACCTTTGGCAGTTTTTTTTTTTTTTTTTGGGAAAAGTTTGGCCCCCGAGTTTCGTGAAAAAATCGTGTTTCCGCGACCCCCGGGACCCGTCCGCCCTCACCGCGCACACAAAACCCAAACTCCCACGCCATTCAGCTCAGGGGCCATTTTTTACCAAAAACTGACCAAACCCCCCCTGGGGTTTAAACGTAAAACCATTTTTTTTGTATTCAACTGCTAAATAAGTCACCCATGAGCCCAAGGAAGCTGTGCAACCTTTGGTAAAAGAAAGTGAGGACATATCGAAATCAAGAAGGAAATCATTGAAAAAATGAAAG
>NW_026507816.1:0-17523 GCF_026875155.1 Cherax quadricarinatus
AGTAGATGGGGGTACTGAACCCTCAGTGGTTTACGAGCTGCCACTTAATTTTGCTAAAAGAGAAATTACAACGAAGGGTCCTTTTTAATTAGAAAATTTTTGGGCATGTGGGCAGCAATATATCCGAAAAATTCGAAGTAAGAAACAAAGGGTTACAAAAGCGCTTTTTAGATTCATTTGGGGTACTGGAAGCGAATGGTTGGGTAAGCGGTTGCCCAACCCTCCCTTTTGGCCGAGGAGGGCGGGGTTTCTTATGGGCTTTTTGGGAAAAGGGGTTTAGGGAGTGTTTTTTTTAAAACCCGTATTAAAAAGGCGGGAGGGGGGGGGGGGGAAGGGGGACTTCAAAAGGGAACTCGGGATATGAAAACGGTGGGGGGGGGTAGGATTCAAAAATCTTAGGCAATGTTTACGGGTCACCCATAAACATGAAAAGACCCTTCACAAATTAAATTGGGAAACCTTAAAGGGGGTGGAGGGGAAGGCAGGGTAGCAGTGGTAAAAGGGGGGTTTTAACCGATGTATAGGGGCGTAATTTTTGGGGGGGCTTTTAAAAAAAAAAATTTGCTTTTTAAAACCTAAAGTAGGGAAAAATTTTTATTATAGTTTTTTAACAGGGGAAAATCTTACCGCGGAAGGTTTTTTAATTTCCATAAAAAGAATACGGGGGGATGGGTTTAATGAAAGGGCTTGTTGGTTGGGAAAGGAGACTGTTTTCCATATGGTAAAAAAAAAATTTTTGGGAATGAAAATTGAACAAAAAAGGGGTTTTGGGGTTTGGGAAAAGGTAAAAAGGTTAGGGGGGAGGGGGGGGGTTTTGGGCAGGTGTTGAGGGTTTTTAAAAGGTTTAAGACATAGGGGGGGTGAATAAAAATGGAAATAAAAAAGCGGTAGGGTATAAAATTAGGGTTTAAAATTTTTTATAGTTTTGGGCAAATAAAAGGAGCGAACGTGTGTGAAAAAATTTAAATGCTTTAACCCCCAGCAACTTTTTAAAAAGGAAACAAAGTGTAGGAATAAGGAGGGAAATGGGGGAGTGGAAAAGGATTTAAGGGGGGGTTAAAGGAATTTTCACATTACGGGGTTTACGGGAGTTGAAAAGGGAGGTAAGGGGATGAAATGGGGGGGTTTTCCCAGAATGGGCGGTAGCGTGATGAGTTTGTTTTAAAGGGAAAGTTTTTTGTGAGGGGAATGGGGGCCGGGTTTTCAATTTTAGCATTATTTGTTTGAGTTTTCAAATACAATACGTTATATTTGGAATTTTCGATTTTTAACTATATATATATTAAAATTTAAAAAAAAAATATATATAATATATATATATAAATATATATATATATATATTATAATATATATATATAATATATATATAATAATATATATATATATATATATAATATATATATAAAATTTTTTTTTTTTTTTTTTAAATTTTCACACCGGCCGACCCCCCCACCAAAAGGGAGGGTGGCCCGAAAAAAAAAAACTTTCACCATCATTCAACCCCGTCCCCCTGTCTTTCCAGAAGGGGCTTTACACTACAGTTTTTTTTAAAATGCAAAATTAACCCCCCCCTTCAGAGTGGGAGGCAATGTACTTTCCCCTCTCCAGGACTCAAGTCCCGGGGTCCCCGGTTTTCCCCCGAATCCCTTTTAAAAAAGTTTCTTTTCTCACACTCCAACAGCATCCTTTTTAAAAACCATTTGTCTCCATTCACCCTATCAAACACCCACGCCCTGCCTGCTGGAAATCCAAGCCCCTCGCACACAAACCTCCTTAAACCCCTCCCTCCAACCCTTCCTAGGCCGACCCCTACCGCAGCGGCCTTCCTTCCACTATCAGACTGATAGCCTCTCTATGAATCATTCTGTTTCACGCTCCATTCTCTAGCTACACCTATCCTCTAGAAAGATGTCGTCTGCCTCACAAGACCGGGGGGTCCTCACCCTCTGCCAACAGTTTTTGGAGGAATCCCGCAACCTTCCTCCTAACTTCCAAACTACGAATTCTCTGCATTATATTCACGAACCACACATTGCCCAGACATGACATCTCCAACTGCCTCCAGCCTTCTCCTCCTGCAACATTCATCACCCACGCTTCACAACCCATATAAGAACGTTGGTGTAAAAAACAATACTCTCATACATTCACCCTCTTTGCTCCAAGGCAAAGTTCTTTGTCTCCACGACTACCTATAGTGCACCACTCACATCTTTTCCCTTCACAATTCTATGATTCACCTCATTTTCATAGACCCATGCCCGCGACAGGGCGTCCACTCCCAATATCTGAATACTTCCACCTCCTCCATACTCTCCTCCCTCCAAACTGAAATTCAATCTTTCATCACCTAATCTTTTTGTTATCCTCATTAACCTTACTCTTTCCTGTATTCACCTTTAATTTTCTTCTTTGCACACCTACCAAATTCAACCACCCAATCTCGCAACTTCTCTTCAGAAATCTCCCAAGACACAGTGTTCATCAGCAAAGAGCAGCTTTGCTGATACACGCTTTTGCCTGAATTACTTTCTTGTATATACCATTAATGGTTTTTCTCATGAACATTTTCAATGATATTCAATACATATTTTCTATGCGTATTTATGGATTTTGATACAATGTGTAAATGTCAAATGGCTTTTTATGTTTCAGTTAATTACAATGTATTTTTGTAAGCACATTTGATTTGGTGGTGCCAATAGAAGCATAAGTGTGTTTTGATATATTTGAGTATTGTCTGTTTCTTTTTTAATTTGTCAAATGGTAGCAATACTATGTATGTAGTTTAAGAGTTTTACGAACCTTGAAGTTGTAAGAATGGATGAAGTTTATTCGTGGTTTGAGTTTGACGTAATATTATAACTGACGTTGGAAGTGATTGTGTTCAATTAACAATATACTTTATATAATTATTTATATGTATGTACCTGAATGGTAAATTGAAGCTTAGATTTACAGGTGAAGGAGTGGGGTTTTCCTTTTTTTATTGTTCTTTTTTTCTTTATGTAATACAAAGGTTGTTATCATGTACACCAAAGTTTAGGTTAGTGTATGTGGTAAATTTTCGTGTTGATTAGATATAAAGGGGGTAAAGAAGGCTAGGCTTTAAATATATTGTAAAGCACAACATTCACATCATTTATCACAGGCAATCAATGGCCTCGATGAATCTATTATTTTCATAGATATTTTCCTATATATATATATATATAAAATAATTATATATATATATATATATATATATATATATATATATATATCTATAGATATATAGTATTTCTTATTAAAGCTGCCTTGTCTTCAGTACTTCCATGTGTCTACCCGATAAATAAATAAAGTAAATAAATCATAACCAAGGCGGGGATAAGAACCCCGCGATCAAGAGTCCAAAACTCCAGAACCGTCTGGAAGTTTCGAGGCTCTCTAATCGCGGGTTTCTATCTTTCCCGCCCGTGGTATGGTTTTGCCACACAAATCATGTCATGTAGCGATTTCGTGAGTCGGGCTACTGTACTAATAAATGGTTTCCTCTATGATATGTCTAGCTGGTCATAAATAACTAGGTGACAGTGTACTAATGGTAGAAAATTTGACTAAACAGCAGGAAGACGATTATCTCATGTTAAAAATTGCCTGTTGTTTTAACGAGCAAGCAAGAGGTACCTCGGTGGCAGACGACAAGGTACATCTCTCATCTATGGATCAACTTTGAAATGATCCCAGAGTAAATTAACCAATCTTTTCATATTAGTTAGACTCTTTAAAAAACAATATCAAAGCAAAGAAGAAGCACTTCTCTGAGGAAAGGTTCACACTAACGAAAGTCAATCCCTGGTTGTAAATTATGCAGATGAACTGGTCCTCAAGGATGCAGAGTTATTGATAAGGGGGGGTGAATTGCCGAGATAAGCACCCTGGGGGGTTGAATTAGCAGGATTAAGCAAAAGGGGGTAGCTTAAGACTAGATAAGCACAAGGGGTTGCAAAAGACAGATAAGCAAAGGGGTTACATAGCCGTGGATAAGCAAAACGGGGGTTGAAAAATAATAAGCGGATTATAGACTCCTAACCGTATTACTTAATTAGTTTGTTGTTGTTGTTTTTTTGAGTTTATTTTATTCAATTAATTAAGGTTTGGTATAGTATGTGGATAGTGTTGAGGGTTATGGATGATTTTTATGCAAGGTGTATGTGATTTTTTTTAGTTAGGGGTATTTGAATTATATGGTTATAGCATACTTAGGGGGGGGATGGTTGAGAGATGTTGAGAGAGTATTTGATGTGTTTTAGTTTTAATTTGTGGATGGAATTCCATAGTACGTAATGCTATAACTTAACAGTATAAACTTTCTCTCTCTTACTATTATGATTTTCTCCAAGTCGTCCTGACGCATTTATCATAATATATGTACGTGCGAAAAACGCATTTATCTTGTGAAGTACTTGCGTTTTCACCGTTGTCCTTTGATATAATGTTACCGTGTTTTTTCGGGATGTTATTTTCTTATTGACTTGTCCACATTATGCTGCTGATGCTTTGGGTGAATTTTTACAGCTGTGTGTGTTTTGTACGGTTAACACCAATATAATTTTTTATTTATCTACAGTTTGTTTGTTTGCTTTTATGAGATTGTGGGGCCTTTGTCACTACATTAATACACCTGACGTCATCATCATCTAACAAGGATGGAATCAAGTCACCATATCCAAATGAAACAAGCTGGGAAGATATCCTAAACAACATGGTATCCGAACTCTGCCTAGAAAGAATTAACTCTACTCTGCGGCACTTGAGGTCTGCATAAGCAAATTCTTTAACAAAAAGTAAGAGAAGATGTAAACAGAGAGAAAGAGACTCTCCTCCATGCAGGCGAAGGTGAATAATCACACAAGGTGAGAAATATCACAGAGTCAAGAAAATATGAGAATTAATAGTCCATACAGAATTTTGAAAGAAGCTCAAAATAATTTCTTTTCATATGTATAAATCAAAGGCGGATAAAAACAATCTAGTTGAAGGTTCATTGACTTGTATTCACTGGTATATGCAGGCGAAGAGATACATGAAAATATACACTTCGAAAATCACTTACAAAATCCACTACCTGCGAAACGCAAGACGGCTCGGAAGGCGTTGTAACATAGCCCCAAATATAAGCAGGGGAGCAAACGAGTACCCTAAAAGACAACAAAATAAGTGTCAGGCCCCCAAAAGTGTTCACTCCTCCAAGCACAACATAAGGGGGATTACCATAGACCGCTGGCAGCCTTCAATAAGGCTCTGGACAGGCACCTAAAATCAGTACCTGATCCAGAATGGGCTGTGGTTCGTACGTCGGTTTAACGTGCAGCCAAAACTAATAGCCTGGTTGATCAGGCACTGGTCCACCACGAGGCTTGGTCCACAGACTGGGCCACGGGCGCGTTGACCCCCTGAAAACACTCTCCAAGATATACTCCAGATATACGTCATGGTGCATACCTGTTTCCACGATTAGTCTAGTTATATGCTATAGTTATCGACATTGCAGTTACGCTTTGGTTATCACCATTTTGATGATATAAATCTTTATCAGTCATCGGCTTGGTGGATGTTTGTGTTACCGGGGGGACATAAGTTGGGGATATCTCTCTCTCTAGATATGGGACTGGTCTATGACCAGCCAAGGGGTCGTTAAGACCTTATGAAACTCTCTTCTTATTCTACGAGAGAGAGAGAGAGAGAAGAGAGGAGAAGAGAGGGGAGTTTGTTTTTTGGTCTGGGTGTGTGACTATCATACTATGAGTGTGTGAGTGTGTGTGTGTGTGTGTGTTGTGTGTGTGTGGTGTGTGTGTGTGGTGTGTGTGTTCCCCCACCTATTTAGTAGCCACTCACTTATTAGGGTTGCAGGGGCGAGAGAGAAGCTCCTGGATCCAGACTTTTCACTGTTCGCTACTAGGGTTCTCTCTCTCCCTGCCTCCATTACCTTTAATCAGACCTCGTCTTAAAGCCTATAAATAGCTTTAAGACGAGGTTCAAGGCCTCCACTACATTACATGACTTTTCCACTTTCCTAGAGAACTCTTAAGACGGAAGAAATAAATTTTCCTAACATCCCTTTGACTCATCTGAGGCTTCATTTTCCAATTGTGATCCCCTTGTTTCTGTGTTCCATCCTCTGGAACATCCCGTCTCTGTATTTTGTAGCGTCGTTAATCCATGTTTACCCTAACCCTCCTGTCCTCCAGTGTTGTTAGGCTATTTTTCCCTTAACGTTTTCTTCGTAGACATTCCCTAGCTCTGGAAACTAACCTTGTTGCAATCTTTGCAACAAGGTTTAGTTAGTTTTAATATGTTTTATATGCATCCCATACCCATCTGTGGGCGTAGTCAAAAGATTACAGAGGTACATAATTGGCAGGGACTGACTCTCCAAAGTTTTTGATAGCCACCACACAAGTACAGAGTAATGAATGGACACAATTCAAAAAGGTAATGATCTCGTCACAATTTTACAGGGTAATGAACTCCAGTAGGTTCTAGTCACAGCGAGCGCGGGGGGTAGGCGAGCGTTTTACAGAAGGTATTTACAGATTACAGAGGTACATAATGGGATCCAGGACTGGGCTCCCAAAGTTGTGATGGCTGAACTAGGTACAAGGTAATGAGCGTCACAAGTCAAAGGTAATGAGATACTGGAAGAATGGTTACTTACGTTATACATGGCTACAATCATGACAAATTATAGTGTAATGAGCAATTCACAACTTCCACACCCGGTCACAACTGTTAGTGATTATTGGTGCAAAATATGATTGTTTGAGTCAACACAACACACACACACACACCACACACACACACACACACACACCAAACACAACTCACATTAAACACACACACACACACACACACACCACACACAGAAAACACACACACGACACACACACACACACACCACACCACACACAGACACAAACTCATACACACACTCGCACACACATCTATACACGCACACACACACACGACCAGATAACACAAACAAACACTCATTACCACACACAAACAAACTCATATACACTATAAACATTATAACGAAACAACAATACGAACTCAAAATCAAAACTAAAAATATAAAAAATATACAAAACTAAATAAAACTCGTAATATCACAAAAACACACACATATAATATATTAAATATTTTATTAAAATGGAGATGAATTGTAAAATGATTGATATTAGTGTGTGGGGATATATATGTATATATATAATATAATTATAAATATATATATATATATATATATATATATATCATGATATATTGGGGTTTTGATTTTTGGGAATGAGTGATTTGGATGGTTAGGAGAATTTTGGGGAGGATTGTTTCAATAGGGGGTGTTTGGTTATGTGGAATGGGTAGGTTGGGGAGGGTGAGATGGGGGTGAGTTTGGTTATGGTTGGGGTGATATAGAAATGGTATGTTGGGTTTAATGGGGGGGATTGTTGATGAGGGATTTGGGGTATGGGAGGGGGGGGGGGGAGTATTATCTATATGGTGGGTTTTGGTTAAGGATTTGTGTAGGGGTAAAGGAAGGTAAGATGGATGGTGGTATGAATTTTGGAGAGGTGGGGGGGGGTGGATAATGTGTAAATTGGACCTCCTGCATGATAGATTGATGATTGATGGAATCAAGGGTGTAGCAGTCTCCCTTGAGCCTTAAGTGCCATATAATTCAGTGAAGTTCTTTTCGTATTAATTGTTCTCTAACTACTACGTGACAAGCCCGATTGTAATCTACTCTCTCTTTGAAAGCAATAGCTTAGCCAATTTATCATTTTAGGTCATGCATCTGAAGACCATGTGAGATGGAGGCACACAGCATGGGCAACTCATGTCTCCACTGTCCACAAGCCTACCATATGATAGGGGAATGTTTAATGGAGTGAATTTTTCTAAAATGGTGAATAGATGAAATGGAAAGCATTTGAATTGAAGCGAGTTGCATAGAAAAAAGGAATAAATAAGTGTACAAGAATATGGTGTTAGGGCCGAAATGAGCAGTAGTTATTGGACTACGTAATGGTAGATAAAAAGTGTTGGGTAGATTTCCATGATGTACATGTTTATAGAGGGCCAAGAGATATATTAGATCACTTTTTAGCTGTAGCTACACTGAAGTAAAAGGGTAGATGGATACAAATAAAATAGAAGACAGCAAGTAAGAGAGAAGTGAAGGTTTATAAACTAAAGAAGGAGGCAGTTAGGGTAAGACATAAACAACTGCTGGAGGATAGATGGGCTAGTGTGAGTATAGGCAATGGGGTAGAAGATGTATGCGGCAAGTTTAGGAATACAGTGTTAGAGTGTTCAGCAGAAGCTTGTGGTTACAGGAAAGTGGGTGTGGGAGGGAAGAAGAGTGATTGGTGGAATAGTGATGTAAAGAGAGTAGTAAGAGAGAAAAGTTAGCATATGAGAGGATTTTACAAAGTAGAAGTGGTGCAAGGAAGGAAGAGTATATGGACAGAAAATGAGAGGTTAAAAGAATGTGAAGCAATGTAAAAAGAGAGCAAATGAAAGAGTGCGTGAGATGTTATCAACAAATTTTGTTGAAAATAAGAGAAAGTTTTGGAGTGAGATTTATAAGTTGAGAAAGCCTAGGAAAAGAATGGATTTGTTATTTAAAAATAAGAGAGTAGAGTTATTAAATGGACACTTACAGATATTGGGAGGTTAGAGGGAATACTTTGAGGAATTGTTAAATGTTGATGAAGATAGAGAAGCTGTGATTTTGTGTTCAGGGCAAGGAGGAATGGAAACAAACACATATGCAGTTTAATGTGATCCTTTATTGGCAACGTTTCGCCCACACAGTGGGACTAGAGGGGGCGAGGATATTAACTCACGCGTGGGCGAGCGAACCTGGAGTGTGGGAGACACAACTAACCTGACCAGGAGAGACCAGTAATGTCAGTGTGGGGAGACACAAGATATACCTACCTGGAGAGGACAGTGAGCGTGTCTGGGGCATTGTGTTTGGGAGACACAGCAATACCTGCCAGGAAGAAAGTAATAGCCAGTGTGGGATGACACAACAGACCTGTCAGGAGAGACAGTAATGGTCAGGGTAGACACAAATACCACACTGGAGAAACAGTAAAAGCCAGTGTGGGAGACACAATGAATACCTACCGGGGGATGATGTAATGCAATTGTGGGAGACACAATATATGTGCCAGGGAGACAGTAATGCCAAGTGGAGACACAACATACCTGCCAGAGAGACAGCATTGCCAGTGGTGGAAGACACAAGATACTTGCAGGATGACAGTTATGTCATGTGGGAGGTATGAGCGCATAGTCTCACCTTGTGCGGTGCACACACGGCAGGAGAGACAGTAATGCCCAGTGTGGGGAGTCACAACATACCTCCAAGAAAACTGTAATGGCAGTGTGGAGACAAACATACTGAATGGTGATGCCAAAATAACAGCGTGGAAGTAAATTTTATCATGCCAGGGGTGACAGTATTGACCTTGGTGTGATATATTGTTAACGGACTGTGTGACATTTTGCCAGTGTGGAGAATATTGATAACTGAATGAGTGTCAGAAGGTATTGTGGGTGACACGAGATACATGCCTGGAACAATAATGCCCAGTGTGGGAGACAAATATATCTGCACGGGGGACAGTAAAGCCAGTGTCGGACACACACAATTATATCTGCAGAGAGACAGTAATGCCAGTGTGAAGACACAACTTCCTGCCCAGCGAGAACAATAATTCCATGTGGGAGACACTACATACCTGCCAGGGAAGATCAATAATAACATGAGGGAAGACACTTACATACTCTGAAAGGGGAGACAGTCATGCCAGTGTGGGAGGCACTACATACCTGCCAGGGGAGACAGTAATGCCAGTGTGGGAGACACTACATACCTGCCAGGGGAGACAGTAATGCCAGTGTGGGAGACACTGCATACCTGCCAGGGGAGAAAATAATGCCAGTGTGGGAGACACAAAATACCTGCCAGGGGAGACAGTAATGCCAGTGTGGGAGGCACTACATACCTGCAGGAGAAACCGTATAATGACAGTGTGGGAGCACAAACATATCTGCCAGGAGAGACAGTAATGTCAGTGTGGGAGACACAACATACCTGCCAGGAGAGACAGTAATGCCAGTGTGGGAGACACAACATATCTGCCAGGAGAGACAGTAATACCAGTGTGGGAGGCACAACATACCTGCAAGGGGAGGCAGTAATGACAGTGTGGGAGGCACAACATACCTGCCAGGAGAGACAATAATGCCAGTGTGGGAGACAATACATACCTGCCAGGAAGACAGTCATGCATGTGGGAAGACAACTACATACCTGCCAGGAGAGACAGTCATGCCAGTGTTGGAGGCAAAACATACCTACCAGAGGAGACAGTAATACCAGTGTGGGAGACAATACATACCTGCCAGGGGAGACAATAATGCCAGTGTGGGAGACACTTAACATACCTGCCAGGGAGACCAGTAATATCCAGTGTGGGAGGCACAACATACCTGCCAGGAGAAAACAGTCATCCCATGTGTGAGACACTAACATACAGCCAGGGGAGACCAATAATGCCAAGATTGGGAGACTCAAGAATACCTGCCAGGAGAGTAGACAGTAACGCCAGTGCGGAGAACACAAACATACCCTGCCAGGAGAGACAGCAATGCCAGGTGGGAGACACGAGAACCTGCCAGGAGGACAGTAATGGCATGTGGGAGACAACATACCTGCCAGAAGAGACAGTAATGCCAGTGTTGGGAGACACACATACGCCCAGAGAAAACAGTAATGTCAGTGTGGGAGACACAACATACCGCGTCTCAGAGAGACAGTAATGTCATGTGGGAACACAACATTACACTGCCAGAGAGACATGTAATGCCAGCGGTGAAGACACAAGAGACCTGCCAGGTAAACAGTAATTTTGTTGAGAATTTTGGCCTTAACCTCTGTGTTTATTTATAACTATATATAATGAAAACTTAGCTGATATAATGACAGCAAATCGTCTACACAGCCGCCCCTGCAGAACGATGGTCTAGAAGCTGTCGAAACCATCACACCATTGGCTGTCAAAAGATACAATTGAAAGTATAAATTACCCCTAAGGGGTGTTTATGTCAGCAATATTTCATTCGATGATGGCTGACGAAATACCTACTTAGTTTGACTCAAAAAGTCCACACCTTACTGCGATTATAGGTTTGATTACAAACTCCTTGTGACGAAGAATTGCGCAATCCCCCGATCTCAAGAAATTCGTAACATAACTTGCTCTTTGTAACGTAGCTATGATGTTCTCAACACCTTCGACAGTATCTGTGACTTGATGAGAAGCTGAAGTGTCCCTGGATTTTCCACGACTTCCATTGTTCTAGAAACCAACACTGTACACTATGTTCCACAAGATTGTCTTTATTGTTCACAATGTATCACAAGAGAAGCTGATCACCACTTCTCTTAAGTTTTGTGTTTGAGACACTTTTGTTCACACTAACGCACAGATCAGTATCCTGGCGTCAGTGTCACTCTCCCTAGAGAGTCAAAGATAGTCTGGCGTCGCAACACCGCCCCAAGCCGGTCACTCCTACACAAAAAAAAAAAAAAAACGCTGACCTAGTACCTTGCTTCCCTTGTCACCTCCTCGATGAAGCAAAGGCAGAATGTTTGTTTCTTGCTGTCTTAAGCATAGACAACAATGTACACTATTTTTACCATGGTAATAAAGTGGGAGCAGGATTTTCCTTAATTGTCCTGCTAAGTAAGAGATGTACTGTCTCTTATAAAAATACACTTTGCAACACCGCTGCAAGGAGCAGAGGTCACTTGACTACGTGGCATAGCATCTGTGATCAATTACTCACTCTAGCAGTAAACAAGACGCTCGCCCCTTCTGAGAGGGCTTGGCCCCTCAGGGCTGAAAGGGGCTGAAGGGGGCTGATACCCCCCTCCTGGAGAAAATTTCTCCACAGTAATTCCAGTGTGGGAAACACAATATATCTGCCAGGGGAGACAGTAATGCCAGTGTGTGAGACACAAGATACCTGCCTTGAGAGACAGTAATGCCAGTGTGGGAGACACAGTATATCTGTCAGGAGACACTAATGCCAGTGTGGGAGACACAAGATACCTGCCAGGAGAGACAGTAATGTCAGTGTGGGAGACACAAGATACATGCCTGGGGAGACAATAATGCCAGTGTGGGAGACAAAATATATCTGCCTGGGGAGACAGTAATGCCAGTGTGGGACACACAATATATCTGCCAGGAGAGACAGTAATGCCAGTGTGGAAGACACAACATACCTGCCAGCGGAGACAATAATGCCAGTGTGGGAGACACTACATACCTGCCAGGGAAGACAATAATGCCAGTGTGGGAGACACTACATACCTGCCAGGGGAGACAGTCATGCCAGTGTGGGAGGCACTACATACCTGCCAGGGGAGACAGTAATGCCAGTGTGGGAGACACTACATACCTGCCAGGGGAGACAGTAATGCCAGTGAGGGAGACACTACATACCTCCCAGGGGGAACAAAAATGCCATGTGAACCACAAAAATACCTGCCAGGGGAGAACAGTAATGCCAGTGTGGGAGGCACAACAATACCTGCCATGGGAGACAGTCAATGCCATTGTTTTGGTTGGCCTAACAACATACCTGCCAGGGGAGACAGTAATGCCAGTGTGGGAGACACTACATACCTGCCAGGGGAGGCAATAATGCCAGTGTGGGAGACACAACATATCTGCCAAGAGAGACAGTAATACCAGTGTGGGAGGCACAACATACCTGCCAGGGGAGGCAGTAATGCCAGTGTGGGAGGCACAACATACCGCCAGAGAGACAATAATGCCAGTGTGGGAGACAATACATACCTGCCAGGAGAGACAGTCATGCCAGTGTGGGTGACACTACATACCTGCCAGGAGAGACAGTCATGCCAGTGTGGGAGGCAAAACATACCTACCAGAGGAGACAGTAATTCCAGTGTGGGAGACAATACATACTTGCCAGGGGAGACAATAATGCCAGTGTGGGAGACACAACATACCTGCCAGGGGAGACAGTAATACCAGTGTGGGAGGCACAACATACCTGCCAGGGGAGACAATAATGCCAGTGTGGGATGCACAACATACCTGCCAGGAGAGACAATAATGCCAGTGTGGGAGATACTACATACCTGCCAGGGGAGACAGTAATGCCATTGTGGGAGACACAACATACCTGCCAGGAGAAACAGTCATGCCAGTGTGGGAGACACTACATACCTGCCAGGGGAGACAATAATGCCTGTGTGGGAGACACAACATACCTGCCAGGGGAGACAATAATGCCATGTGTGGGGGGGGGGGGAGACACAACATACCTGCAGGAGAGAGAGTCATGCCATGTGGAGATACTACATACTGCCAGGGGAGACAGTCATACCAGTGTGGGAGACACTACATACCTGCCAGGGGAGACAGTCATGCCAGTGTGGGAGACACAACATACCTGCCAGGAGAGACAGTCAGGCAGTGTGGAACACTACATACCTGCCAGGAGAGACAGTCATGCCAGTGTGGGAGACACTACATACCTGCCAGGGGAGACAGTCATGCCAGTGTGGGAGACACTACATACCTGCCAGGGGAGACAGTCATGCCAGTGTGGGAGACACTACATACATGCCAGGGAGACAGTCATGCCAGTGTGGGAGACACAACATACCTGCCAGGGGAGACAGTCATGCCAGTGTGGGAGACACTACATACCTGCCAGGGGAGACAGTGTTGTGGGTAAGTTTGAAGTGCTTGCAGTAACTAGCAGTGTTAAACCTTTACTTCAATTTAACAACAGAGCAAGCACGTCAACACAGCAAGCACGTTAACACAGCAGGCACTTCAGCACAGCAAGCACTTCAACACAGCAAGCACGTCAACACAGCAAGCACGTCAACACAGCAAGCACGTCAACACAGCAAGCACGTCAACACAGCAACATGGGACTCCATAACCGTGAAAGACTACAAAGTATTACGCAAAAACGAGCAACACCAGCCCGCAACAACAGCTGAATAACTTACACACCAGTAATGTGGCATCAAGAGCACGTAACGTTTTTTCGTCGCATGTACACACCCTCACTTAATGGCTTTACTCCCCCAACCAGCGAACCAGGTACTAAATGTTTGACGAGGGGCCGGCCGTCGTTCCAACAATCAGTACCCAGGTTCCAGCCGATGAGAAGATGGTTTTGGCAATCGCAGAGGTGAGTGGGTACCACTCCACCTGTCTGCCCTTGTCCAGCCCCATTCCAGAGCTGGTTTGAAGCACGGTCTGCTCTCTAGTGGCTTCTATTTTGACTTGCTTACCGTGGAGTGCACTAATACATATTGTGTACAAAGTGTATATAGTGTACTCATACTTCTGTTCTAAACTGCGAAGGATAATGCAAGATCAAAAAGCTTTTCTGTTGTGTTTATTTCGCTCCCTTTACACACAGGAATAACATGCCTTTGGGACTCTTGTGGTGGTAATAGGTACAAAAGAAAAGTACAGTAACTTCCAATAACAGCATACTACACATACACAAGGTGAAAGTTTGTGTATGCAATCATTACTGGGCAAAAATCATTCTTAACCTAACGGAAAAAAATGTATTCATTGTGTTTGTTATTATTATTAAATTATTGTAAACTATATCTAGAAACATTTTTAGTTAAATTAGGCTTAAAATCAAATTTAAAAAATAAATTAAAATTAGGTAAGTTTTCTAAGGTTCTTTTATAAGAACAAAGATATTAGTTTTTAACATTAACATAAATGGAAAAAAATATATCTTTAAACGCCAGGAGAAAATATAAGAAAGGACTCAATTTTACATGAGGTCTTGTTTAACAGACAGTTTTCAACCCATTCGGATATTGGGATTTTGGCAGTTTTGGAAGAGTATCCTAATACTTCATATATTGCTACTTAAAACTGTTGTGTCTGAGACGCCTCTGCAAAGACAGTGATTATGTGTGAGTGAGGTGAAAGTGTTGAATATGAATGAAAGTATTTCCTTTTGGGGGATTTTTTTCATATTTATATAACTGGGTGGCACCATCGAAGGATGCCACTGACGTTTATTCCGAGTAAGGAATAACCCCACCATGGTTTACTGTCAGGAGGCTGTGGGAGTGGGAATAACACCACCATGGCTACTGTCAGGGAGTGCTTGGATGGGAATAACACCACTCATGCCCTACGTCATGGAGGCTGGAGTGGGAATAAACACCCACCTAGGCTACTGTCAGGGAGGCTGGAGTGGGAATAGCACCACCATGCTACTGTCAGGGAAGGCTGAGGGGAATAAACACCACCATGGCTACTGTCAGGGGGCTGGAGTGGGAATATCACCACCATGGCTACAGTCAGGGGAGGCTGGATGGGAATAAACACCACAAGGTTTATTGTCAGAGAGGCTGAGTGGAATAACACCACCGATTGCTACTGTTAGGGAGCTGGAGTGGGAATAACACCAAAGATCTACGGTTAGGGAGGCTGGAAGTGGGAATATACCCACCGATGCTACTTCAGGCGAAGGTTGATGGGAGTAACACCACCATGGCTACTGTCAGGGAGGATGGAGTGGGAATAACACCACCATGGCTACTGTCAGGGAGGCTGGAGTGGGAATAACACCACAATGGTTTCTGTCAGGGGCTGAGTGGGAATAACACCACCATGCTACTGTCAGTGAGGCGGGAGTGGGGAATAACGCCACCGATGCTACTGTCAGTGAAGCTGGATGGGAATATACCACCACCGATGCTACTGTCAGGGAGGCTGAGTGGGAATAACACCCCAATGCTACTCTCAAGAAGGCTTGGAGTGGGAATAACACCACCTGCTACTTTTTAGGAGGCTGGAGTGGGACTAACACCACCAGGGTTACTGTCAGGGAGGCGAAGTGGGAATAACCCCACCATGTACTGTCGGGGAGGCTGAGTAGGAAAAACCCCACATGTTACTGTCAGGGAGGTGGATTTGGGAAAATAACACCACCATGGCTACTTCAGGGAGGCGGGGAGTGGGAATAACCCACCGATGCTACTTTTAGGGGGGGCAAGACACGGCAGACACAGACGAGACATTGCACTGTTTGCCTTGTACGGAAAGCCACAGTCGCCCTCAAGTAGTGTCCCTCATCCCCTTTGGGGAGGGAACCTTTACCAGGTCGTCTTCCCCTCCCATCACGATGAGCTACGCAAATGTGTAAGATCAAGCAAAAGGGGTACTGTTGATGATTCAACAAAGATTGCTTTTGCAACGGTTGTTAAAGGGAACACTGCAATTTAAATTCAACGCCTTTTTGTCTCTGAAAGAAGCATTTATTTTGTGTGTCACGATGATGCCGAAGCAAAAGACTCACTACAGATCCACCATACATTATCCCAAAAGGGGTTTTTCTGTTATTCATCCCCTCCCCTCAGGGCCGGAAAATCGTATTCCTTAAAAAAACTAGACAAGATTCTGCGTCCAGTCACCTGCAGAACTAAAGACTCCATCGAGCCCAAAAATCTTGGGCTTTTTGAACATCACAAAAATCCCCAATGCTTTGTCCATGCCAAGGTCACCCCAAAAGACATCAACATGGCTGCCACTGCCCTGAACCCAAGGCTTTCTGTTTACTACTACTTCATCAGTCCAACTTACACGAAGCAGAGAAATCAGACATCCAACACTGCTGGAAAATGTTATTCTTACCATCAACCCCCAAAGCTTCCCTAAAAAACAAAAGTTTTGCACTACATGTGGGGAGGGACACCCTTCGTTCCTGCACCATTGCTCTCCACCACAACCCTCGTGCTTAAAAAATGTAAAAGTAAAAAAACCACCAAACATGGCAGCAAAATGTCCTACCGAAAGGATATTGTGAAGAAAACAAGAAACAGCAAAGAAAAAAACCTACTAGCAAAACACCCAAAGATGCAGCAATTGCAGAGTCCGTAACACACAAAATTTCTTCAAGCTACTACTAGCCACCTCCCCCATCATCACTCCTCCAGCATGTGACGTAAACCAAAATCCCCTCGTCTACTATACGCTCACATGCAAAATACGTGTACTGAAATTTTTAACTTACCCTCAACGAGTTAATTTGCACTAAATAATATGCCTCATTCATATCCCGCATCTCCCCCTTCGGAAGAAATATTAAAATTCACCAAGGACCCAATCAACACCTCTACCCTGCAGCCCAACACCCCAAAAATAGTGAAAGCACTCCAACAAGTCCAATGAAAGCCTTTTCCCCTCCACTCCAAAACGAAACCGACCCAAACAAAACTTTTTCCCCCGAAACATCCTCTCATTTTCCCTAAGAAGAAGAAATGAAATGGAAGATGAAGTGGAAAATGTCATTACTAGACCAAAACCTACCATCTCAAGACCCAAGCCAAATACTGTACCAACGAAAATTCCGACCCACATCTAGTTTTGGGGCTTT